>JAUZSV010046442.1:0-15158 GCA_034780495.1 Parotocinclus cesarpintoi
CACAGATACTTCTTACTACACATACTAATCACAATGCAAGATGGTGGAGTAACGTATAATTAATATAGTCACTACAATCAGACCAATAAATACCTGTGCATGTCTGGTGCCATATATCACTAAAGTGCTATGTCATCTGTCATGATAGGTATGTAATATCTTAGGCCGTACTCACACTAGGCGATCTGTACCACGCCTCGGTGTGATTAACCCCCAAACCATGGTCCGTTTCATTAGTGCGAGAAAGGTGGGCTCGGGAAGTGCAGCATGGGAAACCGAAAATCAGTGTGTATTGCATAATAAGTACATTTATGTACTAAGGCGGCATATGAGAGGGATGTGTGAAAGAACGCCCAAAACGAGCCCAAAAAAGCCACATAGAAAGAACAACCATAATGTAGTTCTGTGCGAGCACATCTTTAAAGTAGCGTAATGACGTAAAGCATGGGTGGAGGGGCAGTTGGGGGTGGGGCAGTGTCGTTTAAGCCAACCGGGCTCAGTGCGAGTACACCCTTAAGTTCTAATACTTGTATTATTTACATGTGCTGTTTATTTACTTACTTACTTTATATACATATGGATATATACATGATATATATGAATACCGATTAACCATGTCTTTTTTTTTTTTTCTCTCTCCACACATGAAAAAATAGCTTTTTACTTAATTGTGCAGTGATCTGATAAGTTTAGCCCCTTCCAGATGTTTTTGACCTCTGCCACTCGCCTTAAGCCTTCTAGCATCCAAAAATCCAAGTCAGTCAGTGACATTTCTAAATCTAGAAATTAAAGCCACCAGGACTGGGGTGCTACAAAGGTACTGGACTAGAGACCAGAATGTCCACTGCTGGTCCTTGAGCAAGGCCGGTAAATCACACGTGCTTTTATTGTACTGTATTTTAATGTAATTTTGCTTCACTCGTGAGTGACTATAGATAAGGGTAAATGCTGTAAATGTAAAAAACGTTGACAAACTTATGCGTAAAATAAACAACCGAGATAATAGAAAATTACAACCCACCAGGACTTCACCACTCCTGGATTAAAGAAAATCCAGATTTGATATTATCAAAGTAACTGTTCCACTGCTTTATAGCCATACTTCTTTCATGAAACATTTTTGAAATTCTCTAAGCAGTTATCCTCGAAGTTACTATAAGCACAATACTCTCATGAATTTAGTGATTAAAAACATATATTTTTGTCGCAAGCTTGTTTGTTCCATTATAGATATTTAACACCACTGGGCTGTTAAAAATAGACACAATGGTGGGTAGTAAAATAATTTCACAACAGTTTTATGTTATTGTGGTTACTGTGACAGGCTGAACTGTAGAAAAAATAGTTGAGACATTTTTCTTTCAGTTTCATGTTATGTATTACAGCCAAGATTTATTACGACTTCACAAAGAAATTCTTTCTTTTATGCCATTCCACCACTAGGAGTTAGTAGACCTCATACTAGAAACATTAAACTGCACTGCTGTTTGGATACAAATCCACTCAAACATGTACTGTAATGGGCTTTTTATGAGTCTCTGTGTGCGTGTGTGTCCTTGTGTGTGTTAATGTTAATTGCTTGAGCAAAACCATGTGTTTTTAGGGCCTCACTAGTATGTTCTGAAGCCAGAGCAGAATACATTTACTTTTTATTGTTTAGGCTTTGTATGAAAAAGTGTGCTCTGCAAAAAAGACTTTTGAAAATAAAGTGTGTTCTAGAAAAGGTAACGAATGCATTGGAGAAAAGGGAATTCAAATATATAGACTTCTGTGCAGGAGACATTAGATTTGATATGCCATTGATTTAGCAGTGGTATAATAACCATATTTAATTATTTATCAGTCTCTTTGTTAGTGTACAACAAGAACATATAGGTAATTTGTATGCAGTAGTATTTATTCATTCTTTACAAAAAACAGGCTGTAGCTGTTAAAACAATGTAGTTTCTGTAGGCTACAGTGGCAAGTATTTAGTATGATCCCTCTTTACACTTCAGCAACAGCAGCATCTGGCAGCTTTATCAGATACTAAGTTGACCCTTCTACAGTCTGAAGAACCTTAATCAGGAATTGTCTTTTTGGAATGGTAGCAGTCGAGAAAAGCCTACGATGTGCTAAATCTCAAAAAGACTGGAAAAGATCGGTGTATTATGGAGCGATAAATCCAAGTTTCAATCTTGGAAAAAAACGTTCACTCATTGACAAAGTCATATATTGTTATTATAACATTCCTAAAACAAAGAATTTAATAGTGGCCTAATACTTTTGCACAGTGTTAAATGTATAAATAATAATTTGCATATTTTTAGTACTATTAAATGATTAATACATTATTTACTCTTATATTATTTAGTCACTTAATGACTTGCTTGTTTTTGCGATTAGAAGAGCAGTCCAATTATAATGCATTCACTATAATGTTTTTACGTTTTTTATTACAAACATAATGTGCATCTGTTATCTTTACTGAATGTATGTATTTGTAACTCAGTCTGCTGTCTCACATATAGGAGCGAAGTGTCCAAACTCCCTATATGCTAATAGTACTATGATATGGTATGTATAATATAGAGAATAGTGATTAGGGGACAATTTTGGATACAGCCCAGACTTATATCTGACTTGCATGGCTATGTAACAAATCAAATGATCGTCGTTAACATTTATTTTGACAGTCCAAGTTTTTCATTAATGTTCTCTGTCTGTCTCTCTCTCTCTCTCTCTCTCTCTCCCTCTTTCCCTGTACAGCTGGACATTGTGGAGTTCATTCCCTCCTTGCTGTATTTTGGCTACACGGCCCTGATGGTTTTATCCTTCTGGCTGCTAACGGGAACGATCGGTTTCTATGCGGCGTACATGTTCATACGGAAAATTTACGCTGCCGTTAAAATCGACTGAGACGCAGTCCTTTGTTTTGTTACCGCTTTTCATTTGTTTCTGTTGTTTGTTTCTGGTTTTCATGAGCGAGCACTGATTGACTGAGCTTGAATGCGAGCGTGTATCATGGTGCGGGTTGTGTGCAGTGGCGCCCCCTGTGGACTGAGGAGAAATCATGCAGGTGGTTAGTGCACAGACTATACATCCACTTGCTCACTCTCTCCTCCAGTGAAAACAGGTTTTGAATTATATGGATTCTTGAATGATCATTATTGTTTTATTATTTAATTCTGTCTTTTTTTTTTTTTGTTGCACACCACATGGGCCAAAGCATGTGATATTGTAATTGTCTGATTGTCATTGTGAGAGGGACGATTGAGACTCTGGGGATGGCCGATATGATTAATAGTATATTTTACAGACATCTTTTAATACTTCTCTGAATTCGTTCTTGTGTTGCTCTTATTGTTTTGGTTCAGACTCCAGTGTTGTACATGAACAATGTCTGTACAGCATGCTGAACTGAAATGGGGCAGTCTACGGAGTACAGGAGTGTGGCCTGATGCTAAAATCGTGTGGCATTGACAAAGCAAATTAAAAAATATCACATATATTTCCTACTAGTGTATTTCCCTGTACGTTTACAAATATTTTAAGCACCCAGGTCAACTTTCTTACTTAAAGTCCTTAAATGTTTTTTTAGGTGATTTTAGATCTTCTGTGTACTTCTATTCTCAAACCAGGTATGATCTTCTTCGGGGTGTTTTCACTTTCAGTACTGTTTTTTGCATTCCTAATTTTCGTTCTGCTTTACTTAAACAAGGACTTCTTGACAATTTATTCTGGCTGTACATGAGTATTGTCTTATAAAATTGCCATACTTTATCATGCTTGTTTTTATATGCTTTTTTTTATTGTCACAGTTTTATTGAGATTAGGTTACTTTATAAGTTCAACCGTTTTGAATCAAAGGTTTGAGAATCATTGCTTAAAAGCTTCCAGTAACGTCTATTTCAGTGTACTATTGTTACCGCAGTTAGCCATGGCAATCCAGAGGAAGTACACTGCTCCAAATAGAAGTGAGTGTTCAGGCTTGAGGAAGTGCAGAAAACCAATCTGGAAGCTCAGAGGTAGCAGTTTTTACAATTCCTGTCTGGATGTTGTGTGAGATTGAACATTGTAGGGCAGTGGTATTCAGATTATTACAGCAGAACTCCCCAAATTTGGGTAGATACCATACACTGAGACCTCTTCAGAATATGTACTGGCTTCCCCATAAACTCCCATATAACTCCCATCCTGCCTTCCTTTTTAAGCTCCTGTTTATCCTGGGTCAGGCCCGAGTCTGTGTGGAAAGGTGCACAACGAAAAACCCCTCTGTTATTACGTCTAATTTGAATCTTTCCATAATTGATTCTTTTCTCTAGTAAATGTGGAAATAGCATTTCAGTTGATTTTCCATTTACTTTAAAGGGGATTGTTATTAAAACAAATGTACTGCTCACAGAAATTAATGAAATATCCCCAAATTTAGCAGTGTATATGCATTGCTAATATACACTGCAATAACATTAAACTACCTGCCAAATAGTGTACAAGTTCCCCATGTGGCACAAGGCTCTGACCTGCCAGACATGGTCTCATAAAACCTCTGAATGTGTCCTGTAGTAACTGGCACCAAGATTTTAGCAGCAGACCCCCAAATTCCTGTATGTTATGAGGTGGAACCTTCATGGAATGGACGTTTGTCCATCATATCTCATAGACACTCAATCGAATTGAGCCTTGGGGAATTTGGACAGCATTTCGACATCTCAAACTCTCTACTTTTCACAATCCATTTTGGTATAATTTTGTTCTGTGGAATGGTGGGTTATCCTGCTATCCACAAGAATGCCAAGATCCAGGGTTTCCTAACAGAACATCACACTGTCAGTGTCACTCTCTTCGTCAGTGGTTTTAACTTTATGGTGTATTTTTGCAGTTTACAAATTCAGTGAAATCTAACACTTCTGCTTTCCCCCTTGGAAATCACAACATGGTTTGAATACCACTGTTCTAGTATAGTTTTTCTGTGTGTAACACAGTGTACTTCTTTCCGTACTGTTGATTTGTTAAATTGAAGATGTATCCAGATCTGATACTAAGTTTTATTACAAATCAGGATCAGTAGCACAGTGGCTTGGGTTGGTCACGTTCCAGATCTTGTTCACTACCATTTAAAGACCTTGTGACGCAAACTGAAAGCATGACCACCATTCCTTTTTGTGCAGCATACTTGCAGTGAGTAGGCTTTGGAAATAAGTTGCAAATGTCACTTTTTAGTTTTGGTATTATCACAATGGAAATCATAAAATAGGACTACCTGAACCTTGTCATGACCATGTTGTTTACAGTCATTTGTGTTTCCATTGCTCATAATTGTGATGGTCTGTTGGTAGTCTGAGTACAGTATGCTTTATAGCAGATGTTATGAAAGGCATAACTGTTTGTCATTGCCACCTATGTCTGACACAATATCATGAATATCCCCACTTTATCCTGGTTAATAATACGTCCAGAGCCTATGTTGGAATTCACGACACAGATGACCGCTTGCACACCATTAAGGAACTCTGACACATTACGCATTACGTATTGTGAAAAAGGACGTTGACCGAAATGGCCGTTAAACAAATATTACCGTAGTTAGTTTTTATGCTACTGTAAAGTGAATCTTAATATTTTCACAAGAAACCTGTGTGCAAACAATTTGTAAATGGGTCATAGGATGCCATCTTCTACCCAGCATCCCTCATGATACAGTATTTGGAATTTCACAAAATATTACGTACAATAACACAATGGTACAACCCTGTCAAGGGGAAAACCATAGTACTTAAAAGGATGGTATGATGAACCTGATACTTTTGTTTGACCGAAGCCAAAGTGTACTCATACAGGATTACAAACAACACAGAAGTTCAGCCAGATAAACAAGTGACACCCACACGACGTACTCCCGCTCTTAAGATCTAACTCCCACCTCTGCTAGTTGATCCTCAGTGTTGATTGGCTGTTGAGGTGACAAGCTGTTTACGGCCACAACGTGCAGAGTTAAAAAGATCGATTTCTAATGATTTGCCAAATCTCTGAGCAGATGGTCATTAAATGACGCGTACCTGTACTTACATTGTCATGACTGTGCGTGACATTGCGACGCGTGGTCCTTGTGCAGCGGCTCCAAAGAGTTAGTATGATCCGTATTGTCAGTTCTTGCCACAACTGATGCATCTTCCCTCTGTGGGTTAACCCTTGATACAGAATAATACAGTGTTCCCTATCTCATAAAGAATCGTTAAGATGTGTGCAAGCATAGGATGGCTTCAGTAACAGGTAGCTCAAACAACATTACTGGCTAATGGCAATGGGGTGTATTAATAGTAAGGTAGTTACATTAAATGCCAACTATATTTTGAACTCACACTCAAACATTCTTAGTCTGAGCTACCACACCTTTCTGGGTTATGACTAGATTTAAGGACTATTACGTTTTCTACAGATGTAATTGTTTGCCTGTCAAGTGTGCGCGTTGTTGCGTGCGTCTACAGTGGATGTAAATACGCCACTTCGTAATGTTGCGTTGTGAAGCTCTGTATGTACAGATCATGTTCTTGTTTTTAGTGGACTGCATGTTGATTTTCAAAGAACCTTTGCAGCCCTTAACGAATGGCAACCTCTATAACGTAAAAAAACAATAAAAGTGCGAGATTTGAAATGCTGTCCTTATGAACTGGTGAAATCCCAGGCTGTCTATTCTGTCATGTTCTTACCCCTGCCATTATTTTAGGACTTAGACCAGTAAAATGTCCGATTTAACCAAATCAAAGTCATTTTGCATGCGAGATGGTATATTCCAGTCGGTGCATTTGCCAGAGCGTTGGGCTTAAACAGAGTCTCTGGACCTGTAAGTACAGACTTGAGATATCGCGGTATAATTAGGTCTGTCTTAAAGCCAAGCTCTGTTTTTTATCACTTGGAAACTTGCCTTTCCATCAAGTGTATTTTTTTCCTCCATTTCGTTTGTGTGCAGTGGTGTGGTTTCCTGCTTTGGCTGTATGGTATGCGAATGGCAGTTTTGAGCCATATCCTAGCCTGCTTATTGTATAGCACCCTCTCCCACCACAGCCAGCAGGAAATCAGGCCAGGAAGAAGTGAAAGAAGGGGCAGAGAAACAAAAGATCTAAAACTCTAGGTTTTGTCTTTTTTTAATGATTTTAACATCATACATTACACGTCAAAAGGTACAATGCTCTGTACAATAAGTAAAATAGGTTTTGTTGTAATGTCATCTCTTTGGATCAACCAATATACACATCTCTTGTCTTTACATTGCAGCAACTGATTGTAGGTGAAAAAAGTGGACCGTTTTGTCACATTTTTGTAAAATTTTCCCTGTAGATTAATCCCATGCTATATAAAATAGTGTACGGATGAGAAAAATATTTCTTTCCTTTTTTGTTTCGTTTCACCGTTGTTTCAGAGGTGGCATTTATAAGCAAGTACTAAAATAAAAGGACTATGTCACTAAAGTTACATAAAGAGCTTGGAATGCAAGACTTAAGCTAAAATAAACAAAATACAAGTGGGTAGGTTGTATTTAATTGTTTTCTCCGTAGAGCAATTATATTTCATAATTTCTCTTCATAGCTTAGTTAAAAACCTACTAGTACTGGGAGAAATAGGAGAATTAAGTGCAACCCTAGCAGGTAAAAACAGATCGTCCAAGCCGAGCAATGCGGCTATGGACAGGGTATCGAAGTTAACGATTAAATAACATTTCCCTTGTTTTATTCCCTCTTGCGATAGTTCAGTCTATCACAGGTGATGTGAAGAGGAGCTTTTCTAGTAAGTCCTTTATAAACCTGCTACCATTTCTCAGCGGCTGGGAAGCTCTGCTTTCAAATGACACTGCAGCACGGTTAAGATTGGCCTGGAAAACGCTCTTATCTATTACGATCTCCTTTCAGTCTAAAACACAGTGGTTAATGAGATACAAATGCTGCACAGCTTGAATACCTCAGCCACAAACTACCCATCACTAACGTCTCTGCAAAGCTCCCAGTGCAGACTTCTACCCAGCCAGACGCTCGTTATTTTCAATTTAATTTAAGCCAAAATATTTAAAGGGGTGGAGGGCTTTCCAGTACACCAGTTTAACTTGTCAGCTATGTAATACGTGGTTGATTGAAAACACTTCATTCGTGGCTGAAGTGGATTTCTTTTTTTTGTTGTGTGCTTTTTTTATTTTGTTCTCCCAATCTTTCTTGTGTTTGCTGAAATGGCAACTTCTAGTCCATTCTTCATGCTGTAAACGAGGGCAGCCTGACTTTACGTGAAGGGGATCGAACATGAGCTAGACACGAGCACAGTTTTATGAAGTCCTGAAATGCGGGCAGGACCAAAATAAAAAAAAAGGTGGGACAGAAGGTAGCAAATATTAGTGAAAAATCTATCAAAATACTGTTACTCCTGTGGAAGAGGAGGAAAAACAATTACATAAAGATTAATAAATTCTACACAATGAACTAAGGGCACATACACAATCAAATATAAAATAATAAAAAAACATACAAACACATAAGGCTGAAAATTCAAAGAAAAAAAATACTTTTTAAAAGGTTTAAAAGTGCTACAATTCAACTCAGCTCACAGAAAACCTGGGGAGGACAAACTTGTAAGTTGCCAATTGCTTTTGCTCTTTTTGACTCTTCTTAGACTGCTTTTGCAGTGTAACCTCCATTTTTTTTTGTCCTTTGTCCATTTTTCCCACATATTAATGTGTAGTTTCTGGTAACTGCCTGTAAGTGCCTGTCCATGTTTTTAATCCTTTTGTATAGAAGTGGATATGAAGAGCATAAAAGCTAATACAAAATGCTTTTGTTTCCACTTTCTTAATATGGAAAAATGTTGGGTTTTTTTAGCCATACAGTAATTCATAGTCAGCTCCACCCCTTGGTAAAGAGGGGTTTAAAATGAGTTAAATTAATTGTATTAATGTATTAATCCAACTCAACTGAAGTGAGTTGAAATAAAATGATTCCCTTCAACAAAACCATGTGTGTATTCTGCAACAGTGACCCCTGCTGAGAACTGTTAGACTTGTATGCCGTTTGAGGCACGCTTCTGCCTGCACACAATAAATTCTGGGATAGTCTCCAGTCCACAAGTGCTTTGCCCCCATGCACAGCGGCGACATGGCAACAAGATCAACAGTTTAAAATGTCTGCAAATTTACAATTGGGTGCAATCTCTGTACCAACAAATTATTGGGAAGACCTTTGCCAGGAAAGAATTTTCTCCAAAAACAACTCTAAATGCCTAAAGATTTCTGGATGCTGAAAACTGAATTTTTTTTTTTACCACTTGTACACAGAATACCCACCGTTAAGGATGGCCCAGGATTTAAACTTTTGGGGCAGTGTTTATGGCCAAAGTCCTAGAACCCTTAGATATCTTGGCAGCATGGGCTCCAGTAAAGTATCAGGAGATTTTTAATAAAACACCACAGAGAAGCTACAGCTTCAGTCATGGTTGGATCTTCCAGCAGAAGTATAATAATAGAAAACACATGAATTGGTCAATAACCACTGACTCACACTTTTGAAGTGGCTGTTTTACTCTATTTTTAATACAGACCCCACCAAAACCTGTAGATCACTTTTCTCAGATTTATTTTTATAGGGTCTTAGATATACACTGAAATCCCCTAATTTTATTGGAGCAGTTTTTCCTTGCCACTGTCGCCATATGCTTGCTCAAACTGGGATTGGCCTTTTTAGATAGTATTCTGCTGTAAAGCTGCTTTGAGACAATGCTCCATTGTAAAAAGCGCTGTATAAATAAAATTTGATTTGATTTGATTTGACAAAGACGGATCCTTATATTAACCATCTAGAAGCACCGCCCACTTCTCTGGACTCGGTGGCATCAAAGATAGCCCGTCAGCATGGAAACAGGGATTGTACTTAGACCAATCAGGATTATAGATCTTTTTGGGACCCTGACCTGTTCATAACAGAGAATGTGTGGAGAATTTAGAAAGAGAGAAAGCAATGTCGATCCCGTACTGTTCCACATATTAAGACGGGTTTGTAGGAAGAACAGAACAAAATAACCTGAAACACTTAATCACTTGGTAACATCTGTAATAAAACAGTCCTTAAGTGATAAGGAACGAGGCCGTCCCAACTTTTTTTTGGAATGTGTTGCAGGCCTGATGTTTTTTAACAAATAGAATGACCTAGTCAGGAGACAGTGGTACGTACCGACCAGCAGAACGAGTCGGTACGGCTCTCCTGGCTCTCTGACGTAGGGAACCACCACCTGGTAGCCAAAGAGGTGACCATCATGGGATTCACGCCTCCTCTGTCTTCTTTTCATCTCTTGACTCTTGGGGTCTTTCTTGCTCAGCCGAAAACTTCTTCTCAAACCAGCTATAGGAAATGAGAGATAAATCTGTGTGTTCGACTGATACTGAAGTGTGTTTAGGGATCAGACGGCAACTGGATCCCTCCCAAACTTTCAAGAACATGGTAAAGTTCACAACACAAACCACATGTGCATCTTCCAGGATCATGTAGTGCAGTTTGATCAAAGCTTTGTGATTACAAGTTATTTGTATTTTCTGTTGCAGATTGTCCTGATTAGACAGAAAGAACAGCTTTCGGCATGTTTCTCACTGAGGCCTTTCATGTTTTTTCCACCTAAAATTCGGAATCGGTTGAGCGTGTGTTCCATTTATCATGCCCGAAGTGAATTTCACAGCTCAGGAAAATAAACAGGCTTTTAACGTCAAAATCTGTATCGTTACATAAAATACATTGACTGCCATTTAATGCTGACAAATCCAAGTTCCTAACCACCAGTAGATGCAGAGAGAGTCGATTTGTGGCATCTGGCTGTTAAGCCCAGGATTAATGAGTACAAAATGTTTGTCTACGCTCAGAGTTGGGAGTTTTGGAATGGAACAGAACAAGCCACATCTCTCCAATACTTTCCACACATAACTAAACCACGAACAGGCTGCATACGCTGGGCTGAAATGCTGCATCTGAGATTCCTGATTGCCCCAAAACTTGTAAAGTTGATGTACTGTACAAGTCAGCAGTATAAACAGAACGTATAGTCCCATGGGAAAACCAATGTATGAATCAAGACAAGTTTCGGATTACGCAGCAGTGCTGCTGCTCCTCAAAACCACTGGTACCGTTTGATTCCTGACTGGCAGCGTACAGAAGACCTGAACTATAACATAAATATGTTAAGTATTTAACCTTCAGCTGTTTTTTGGACTCTACACAGAGTACTATACAGGAACATACGAAATATTATATATATTCAGACACCTAAACATTCCAACCCTGTATTGATGCACCATTCTAAATTAATCAACTTCCCCTCTTCTGGAAAGGCTTTCTTCTGGATTTTAGATTGTGACTGTGGGGTCATCCATTTGTGAGGTCAGACACTGATGCTGGATGAGAAATCCTGGCTCACAAAGTCCGTTCTAGCACATTCCAAAGGTGTTTGTTGTGCTCGCGGTCAGGGCTCTGTATTGACCAATGGACGTACCTTTTTTTTAAAGAGAAAAGAGCTTTTGCCAAACTGCGCCACAAGATTTCCTTTCTCTAGAACTATGGGGACTGAAAAACCACATAGCGTCATTCCTTGTCCAACAGAAGGTAATGATCGCCTGGCATTCGCCAAACCCAGACTAGTCCATCAAGCTGATGTACAGAGAAGCATTTACACTGCTCCAGAGTCCTTTGGCACCATACTTTACTCCACTCCATTCATGGAAACCTGTGTCATGAAGCTCCCAGCGGTATGCAACACCTGAACTCAGATTAAGAGGTGTGTCCTAATACTTTTTGAAGAGCACCCATAGCTGTCTCACAGTGATATCAATCTAACCAGAACCCTTAAATTCTTCCTAGACATGGCTGTCCTGCACAGAGAATAATAACCTGCCTCGTGGACAAACGGCTTCCGTGCAGGGCCCAGAAAGAAAAGAATAAAACAAACATCTCCAAAAAAGGAGTTTCGTTTTCCTTGACTTTTTAAAAAAAGTGGTGTTTAGATAATCCAGGATTTTACATGAGCGTGCCGAGTTTATCCTTTTCAAGGAAAAGAATACAGCTGAAGAGGATTTTTGGCTTTATTAAAACTACAAAATGACATCACGACCATGTCTGTTATCGAACGGCTCAACAGTCAAATAATGAACCCAAATAATGTCAGGTAGGAGGCTACACGTTGTTTGTAGCAAAAATCTGTAACTGCCTAACAAGATAGTAAAACAAAAAGGTATGAAAACAAATACACCAAACAACCAATACCGAACAACTGTTTTTTAAATCTCTTTTCTGTTTTTCACCGTTTCTTTTTCAGATATCTTACGGTTCTTTCGATAATCCTGAATTTCACATGAGCTCGCTGTTTGAGGAAAAGGATGAAGGACCTTTTGAATTAATGCTCGGAATGTTTAAAAACCTTCGGATTGTCGTACCAGGCCACAGAATGACGCTGGCGTTCTTGGCTTTTCGAAGCATGTCTGCATTCAAACTCATGACACGGTCCGTGAAAATCAGCAGGACGGTTGACAAACGTACTTCAAATCTACTCTCACTATTCGGCGAGCAAAGCGTTGTGACAGGGGAAAGAATTCCCAGAGATTTAAGATCAATTTGCTGCTGGTTCTCTCCTGATTTAGCACATTTTCACAAAACCACAATAATCGATTTTGGCATTTACAGCTTCTGTTTATCCAGAGGTGACAAAAGTATGCAAGTTCTTTACTCTTAATAGATACAAGTACTTCTAATCTGATAAAAAAGCATACTTTTGTAAATGTACTTAAAATTAAAGTATTTGCATGGATCAAAATTAAAACAGTTGCATGCAGTTGCAATGTAGCTCTTACCCTCTATTAAAGACATCTTGAGTTAGAAAGGAATACTTTTCTCTTAGTAGTCATTTAGTAGCGTGTACTTTGAAACTTATACTTGAGTAAATAAGTATATAAGTCATGTTTCAACTTGTACATAAGTATTTTTGATCAGATTAGTAGTACTTTTAGTACTAACTACAAAATGTGGGTACTCCAGCCTCCTCCTCTAACAAAGGGTGCAAACCTCAGGCTTTTTGCACTAATTTTAAACTCCTAAACATCCGTAGCTGGGACCGGAGACTGCAGACACAAAACCATCTATGCAGAGCCATCGGCTCAGACGGTGCAAATAAGCGCTGCTCCATTTTTCCACCTTGTTTAGCGAAAGCCAAGCCGCCAGATCCCCTGTGACCTCATGGCAGATGCTGCCTGGTGATGGTGACATGATGTTGACTATGGTGAAGCCTTTTTCAGGGCCTGAGATCCAGAGATTAGAGAGCCCGAACAGCCAATGTCCTGGTAGCAGGCCACACAGCCAGTTTCCAAAAACGGCGATGACCAGATGATGACAGTGCTGTTGGCCAAGCTAAGGTCTGCGTCATGCATGGCTGGCGGCAAAGCTGAGCTCTCAGCACATGGATGCGGTACGAAATGGCCACGCTGTGGCTACAGGACTAAAGCTTACTGTATCCGAGGCCGGGTAGAACATGCTCGCTCTGTCATTATACACGCTACAGGAACTCTGGTGTTTTGGATCCACTTTCTGAAAGGATGAATCTGAGGACAGTCGCTCAGAAAACAGGAGAAAAATGTGAGAAACGCTCATGCTGGACACTTTATTGGGTACACCTTCTCATTTCATTTAATCAGCTCCACTTATACAGAGGCAGTTTGTAGTTCTATAATTTCAGACTGTAGTCCAGCTGTTTCTCTACATCCTTTGGTCGTTCCCTTTACTATGTTCTCTAATGGTCAGGATCCCCACAGGACCTTGTAATATAAAATCGCTCCAACTTGTAGCTGCACAGTAAGCAACAATAACAGTTCTAGGAATTGAATTGGAAAGAACATGGAGCTCCCTGATGAGAAACATTAATTCCAGGCTTTTTTTGGTTTGCATTCACACCACTGGGCTGGTAGGAACTCTGTGTGATGGTGAAATGATGTGCATATAGGCTTAGTAAAGCCATTTTATATAAGTGGATTATATATTTTTGTGTTATGTTGTAGTGTGAACTACTGGACAATCAATAGAACGGCACATGGTGGGTGCCCTGCTCATACACGGAGGGGAAGTGAAACGTGTGAATGGCATCACAGCACACCTCACACCTCATAAAGAAGGCCCATCCATCTAGAGACTTTTCTTTTTAAAAGACACTTAAACAGACTGGACTACCCTCTTAACTACTTGTGAACCTTATGAGAGCACAATCGAAAGCATCCTTCTGCATGACTATATGGTATTCCAGCTGTACAGGACAAGGCAGAAAGGACCTGGCCCAACTGCTGAGAACAACACAGAGGATCAGAGGTAGTCCACTCCCAGATCTGCATGCTGGATGCCTCCATAAGAAAGCACATTACTAAAGATCTCACCAACCCAGAACACAAACTTTGTGTTTCTACACCTTCAGGACAGACATACAGGACAATAAAAACTCAGACCAGCCTGCATAGAACTAACAACCATGTCATGTTCGATGTTACTGAAATCACTTCTTTTCCATTCTGATGCCAGTTTGAACTTCAGTAGGTCGTCTTAACCATGACTACAAGCTCCAATTTACTGATTTGCTGCCATGGGATTCTGATTAAACATTTGTGGTAATGGGCATTTAAATAGGTGAACCTAAGCTTATACCTTGGTGTTATTTTCACCCTATATTTTATTAATCTTTCCAGACGCTGTGGCTTGGAGTCTGTTAAAATGTCTGTTATGATGCCTTTTGTGAGGATTAAAATCTAAAAACATACTTCAGTAATAATTACAATAGCTTAGCGCTCTGTTTAAAATAATCCATAGCAGCAGAATGTCTGCAGATTTGAGTCATTCAGAAATGAAGGATCTAAGCAGGGCTAAACACTTCATTCACTAAATGGTAGTTTGGAACTATTTTCAGTGACTCACTCAATGAATCATAGTGAAAATTCGTTGTAAGAGACAGAGATAAACTGCTCACAAAAATGAGGTGATATTTCAAAAGGAATATGAAGAAGGCCAAACAAGAACTGTTGGATAAATTGATCCTGTCCATGTCCCATCACTGTCAGTGTGTTTTGGCACTCTTGGGTGATCATACACCCTACTGAACAGTCAATGTGGGGGCACTCTCATCCAGTTTAACAT
>JAUZSV010046553.1:0-15157 GCA_034780495.1 Parotocinclus cesarpintoi
CGTACCGAGCTTACAGCACCAAAATATCCTACACATTGTGTAGCTACAACAGCTATTTACTGTAAATCATCATATTTGATCATTTATAATATTCCTTTATTGTTAGAATTAATATTTTGAAAATATTTTTTATACATTTTGTGATTTTTGTAAATGTAAAAGTTCAGCAAAAACCCGGCAAACAGCGAAAATCCGCGATATATTTTGTCCATTAATATTTTTTGAAAACCCGCGATGCACCGAGTCCGCGAAAGGTGAACCGTGAAGTGACAAAGGAACACTGTCACAATTTCTTTGCCAGTTTCTGAGCATATTTCTTCCCTGCTAGACCTCTGAACTGTAGCGACTTTTCATCTTGAGCTCTGCTGTTTTGTCTGGTACAGATCACCCAAAGCTCATGCTCCTTCCTTACCAGGTGAGCAGACCATTAATCTAATATTTCCTGATAAAATGGTGGTGACCCTGAAGCCTCTGTTGGTTCCTGTTGCAGTGCGAATGGTATTTCACCAGACAACTTGTTTGTCCAGAAAATACACTCTTTATTATTATTAATATGATTAATTGCTCTGTGTTAAACATAACTCACTTGCTCAGACATTGGCTGTATGCGTTCATCTCCATTGCTCAAAATTGACCGACACCTTACTGTCCATATGCAGTCCACACCCCAAATGACCCATTATGGCAACACCTAGTTTTTTTACCACACGAAAAGATGCAGATCACCACCATGCTTCAGTCCCTGGCATGGGCTCAAGAGCACTTCTTCTAATTTCTACTGTTGGGAATAACCTGTTTGGCCCCAGAATCCTCCAGTGTGCCAGAAAGCCACTGAACTCCCACCACATAGATCCTCTGATTGGCTGTTGATCTGTTGGATGCCGCTACTATTTTAAGGTCATGTATTTATCTATGGAAAGATTTGACGATGGAGGAATATGCTGTGGAGGCTCTTTTTTATGGGGCAGCACGGGGGCTCGGTGGGTAGCACCGCTTGCCTCACAAAAGAAGGTCCCGGGTTCAATCCCAGGGTGGAGTGGCTTGGGTCCTTTCTGGAGTCATGCATGTCCTCCCCGTGCCTGCGTGGGTTTACTCCGGGTACTCCAGTTTCCTCCCACAGACCAAAGACATGCGTGTTAGGATAATTGATTACTCTAAAACTGCCATTGACTTGTGTATATATATGTGACTGGTGTTGAGATGAACTTGTGTATGGATATAACCTTGTGTGTGTCGCTTACACGGGCGTTGATGCCGATGGCGATGTTAAAGACGGCAACTAAATAAAATAAAAACTCTATGTTATGGCTTCATTCATCCAGAGTCTTCATCAATGAGAAACCTGATCACAGTCGTCATCCCTGTATGAACCATAGAATTGAAAAAAAACAAATCTAGCTTACTATGTTTGCCACTGACAACAGCTTAGTTTCACCTGATATACCAAACTGAATTTCTCAAACAACTTACGCTGCTCACGAAAATTTGAGGAAATTTAATTAGGAGATATTTCATTTTGAAAAATGCCCTAATTATTGTGAGCATTGTTGTTCAGTTCCTTCCAGGGTTGACTGAAAGACTGCCTTCATTACCAGTAAGGTTTTCTGAGTATTTGCTGATGTTATTTGGGCTTGCTAACATACCCGCTTCCCTCTGAATTATGTGGTGCGAGACATGTTATGCTGGGTCATGAAAGCCTGTTGATGACATGATGATCTACTTTCCTTTTCTTACCACCCACATCTTTCGTGTGTGCATTGTGCAGCCATTTAATGAAAGGCAAGTAAGAAACCAAGAAAAAGTGTGAATTCTGTAACTTTTCTTACAGAGGATATGTAAGCAGTCCATCTGGAATCACCTTGGACAGCTCCAAAATATAAACTGGGTACAATGGAAGCTCTAGACCATTTGAAGTGGGGGGCCAGCCTGGAGACAGTGGCTATTTTTAAAGGGGTCTGTTACTTTCCACCTAAAAGTGCATTGCATACCAGTAAGAGGAATAGTGAATTAACTCACTCTTTGTTGGGGGGTCAGTTGGGAGGGGGGGGGGCACACCCTCTTAGCATAATTTCTGATGTCACTAAATGCTTGGTTTTCTCTGTTTTCAGGTGCCCCATAAATATGTAAATGATTTTAGATCAGGTAAAATGAACAATGGGGAATGTACATGGCTTTTAGATTCACTCATATTGCTATGCTGAAAAGAAAAAAAAAATGGTAAACATGCAAAATAGAAATATATTTGCTTAGACTGTTGTCTAATATGTTTGACCCCTAAGACACATGCCTTCCTGCTCACATCCCTTCTCCAAAGGGTAACCACACTCCTTTTTTGGATGCCTCAGGCTGTTCCTGCCTTGCAGTCTCTGATGTCAGTATTTTCCTGTGCTCCAGTACCATAACTCTAGCCATTTGGAGCACATGCATTATGGAGGTAGAAATATCAGACAAAGGAGGGGAAGCAGTGTCAGGGCAATATGTTCTTCCACTGAATGGAAGTATGGAATGGGAGATCAGGAACTGCTGGCCATTAAGCTCATCCTTTAGGAATGGTGCTGGACGTGTCCAAGCAACCATTCATCATCTACATAATAACAATCTGAAACCCAAGAACCCTCAAAGTCTGAATTCCAACCAGGCCTCGTAGTCCATGTTTGTCTCATACTTTCACTTTTCCATTTGGAGCCCCAAGTACAATAAAAAAAGGCATTGTTACATATACACACACCCATAAGGACTCCTTTACCAGTTTGCCCAAGCCCATTGCTATTTGCTAGTCTTTTGATCAAGACTTAAATGTCACACCCCAGCAGCCTCCCACTCCTGTAATGTAACCCTACTTTGAAGAAGTTTGCCGCTTTGTGGTTTTCTTGTAACAACTCATTACGTGCAAAAACTGGTGGGAATGTCTGCAAATTTTTACCTCCCCTGCCATTTGTGCTCAACACAGACTATACTCTAATCAGATGCTAAACCAATCCCGGTGCCTGAATGCTTTTGGACAAGTATCTCTACTGACTTTGTTATGGAACTGCTGGTTTCTAAGGGTCACACCAATATCTTATTTATTGTTGGCCAGTTTCCCATGCTGTGTCATCAGGACATTCTCTCTAATCAGAAGATCCAGTTCACATCAGCAGTCTGGTAGGACTTTATGGAGAGGTTGGGAATCAGTCTGACCTCCAGTTAGCATTCCCAGTCCCGCCAGGAGCTTGCCACATTTATTCCATGACAACAAGGGAGATTGGAGCCGATTTCTTTCTTGGGCAGAGATTATCCAAAACATCCACTTTGCTCCACTGATACAAGAACGCAGATCACTGACACAGTCAGACCTCAGAGTACAGGCCCGACAACCATTTTTGATCCTCCACCCATCACATTAACTTCAGATATGAGAGCAAGAAGTTACCTCCTCACTTCACGATGATCAACAATGAATTAGGGGCAATCATCTTCTGCATCTCACTCTCCTGTCATGTCACCCTGCTCGAATTAGTTAACCTGGGCTTCCTGGATGAGGCTTCAGAAAGTGATGTTACATAAACAAACGAAACAAAACATTCATGGATAAAGTGTGCTCCCTTGTACACCATTGAACCAAAGGATTTATGTTCAAAACTTAGAAAAAATAGAAATCATCATAATTTTGGTGCATATGTTTTATTGTGATGCAATAAATTACACCTTTATACCTAATCTATCTATTTTGTTAGAAAATATTTCTAGCATGAAGTTATTATCGAGGATGTAAAAGTTCCCCTAACTGAAGAATCACCCACTTATAAAACAGTGTCACCACAATAATAAATAAAAAAAACATATTTTGTGGTTTATTTAGAATTGCTCTTGACATTCTATGGTATATTTTTAGTTTGATGCTATATTTTTGTTTTTACAGTTTGGGGTTACAGCATGTGTTGTGGCAGAGTGGGGCACAAGCTGCAGGTGGTGATATGGAAGGGGTACAGGTAAGGAATTTGTTGTACCTGTGATGTCACTTTCTATTTAAGCATATTCTCTGTGTGCAGTAGAAGAGAAAGGGAAAGAGAAGGTTTAAATGGATGGGCTCATCACACACAGGTGCAACCTATTCCTTACAAAGCTTTCCATCCATATTTATTTCCCTCTACCTGCCCACCAGAGAATGTAATGATAAGATTTGACCATTAGTTTCTAATAAGCAAAAAAGCAATCGAATGTAACATTTGACACCAATGCTATGCTGTGCTTGTCATGTGCAATCACAAGAGTACAGATTTAAATGTGCACTCTAAACCCAAGTCTGAACAAAAACTGTAAATTATGATTTTCACCAAGTTGGAAGGGCTGTTATTTGGAAAAGACTTCTTCAATGGACATTACCCCAAGAGAACAAGCAATGCAGTGTGATGAGCCATTTTTACCGCGTTTACTAGATCTCTCAGATTCATGTTTGGAAATGAACAAAGGACGAATTCAACCCAAAATATCTGCTACCAAGTTTTAAAAATGGTATGAGAATCATAATGGTGTGGTATGAATGGTATGAATACACAATTTTGTGAAAATTAGTAGTCGTAAGTAGTGAGAAGACTACTGTATATGGCAGGCCAAAGTCAAGCACATTCCATGGCTTCTCCTAATTTAATTAAACAATCAATAGTTCAGAGACCAGTATAAAATGTATACAGTAGAAGAAACTTTGCATTCTAATAAAGGGTCAAAAGAGAAAAATGATATATGGTTCTTATATAATTGCTGAAATGATGGTATATCTATTCTAATATTGGCCCAGGACTTTTACACTGTACTGTACATTCTAATATTGATTGATTGATTGAATTAATCACATTAATTCAGTCCAATACTAGGAGTTAATAATAACGATAAATAATGGATAAAATCTTCAGTAATGCAATCTTAGTCAATCTCTAAAAAATCCTCATCATAAATAAAATGTTGTTCCTAATGTACATGTATTTCTTATTTCTATTAAAAATCTCAGGTACCCTTGCACCTTAACATATCCAGAGACTCCTTTGTCCAGATCTGCTGCATGCTGCTTTGTGAGTAACTCATCCTTCTACCAGCCAGCTGTGCCACCTCTCCCCTCCCCCTACTAAAATAAAGAATGAAAAAAAAAAAAAACCCAAAGGAAGACTCAGGACAAAGGATGGCGTGGGAACTGCATATGGTACATAATCAATAGGGCTTATCACACACACACACCAGGGCCACTGACATAGGAGCAATGGGATGGGCCATTATCAGTGATACATGAACCTAATCCATTTAGGTGTCAATGATACAACAGATTTGAGGTGGGTGAAAACAGCGTTTTGGTATTGGGACCATATCTTCACTGATCCAGCCATATTAGTGACCCCCCTCCTCCATTTTCAGACAGTAACAGCTAACAGGAAATCAATGGCCTACTTTTGTAGCTACACTTCGAAACATCCTTATTGTGTTCTCTTCTTATCTACTATCTGGCTTGGATCGGATACGTCGTCCACGCAACTTGATATGCTTCCATGGACAAATATGTATTCTCTTGCGAAGCTCTCGCGTCTTCAAAACCAGGCTTTTTAGACTTTCTTTCAGGCCCTTCACGCTCCTTTAATGAGGCCAACACAAACACTCGTGGGCTCGCAGCGGGGCTCCAAATGAAACTGGTCAAGAACAGGGAGAAGGAAAACAGAAATTAAACGTTCGCAGAATGCTAGTGTGGCACCTCCTCCTGGAGCACCATACGATTCCTACCGAGCTGTAATACATCATCTGAGCGGCGGCTCCAGCGAAGGACATATCCCACAATGCCCTGCAAGGCAGGGTGCTGTGGTACCCGATATGGCACACTTGCGTGCCTCCATTTGCCACGTTTTCATTAGTCTTTCTCTATTATAGGAGAAAGAGCCGCCGTGATAATGTACATAGCTGTGATCTTCCTATGCTGCATATATGCTGCCCATATAAGCACTTCTAAAAGGTGAAGCGTAGGCATGATTTCTTTCTTAACCAAGAAAAATATAAAGGCTCTAAAGAGTCCACACAGCGTGCTGCATCATGATAATTCTAATGGGACAGAAAAGATAAGCCACTTGATTACCTTCATTTGTCCTAATGCATTCGGTCTCTCCTGCCTTGAGTTTGAGCTTCATTACCTGTGTGGCTTTCTTTTGCTACATTCTGTTAACAGGGCAAGCTGTGATTTTGAGTAATGTGTGTATCGATGTGAGGTAGACAGGTACCTGCCTCCTAATGCATGCTTCACAAATGTGTTTGCCCTCATACATATTCTGAATCAGGAAATATCACAGGCAGAAAACTAGCTGCGATGGGACAGATAGAGTCCGGGAAATGGAAAGGGCAAGAACAAGACAGAGAAAGATGCATTTTTGTGGGATAAGGACGAGTCAGGCACTCAGAGACATTCTACTGACCAGTGGCTCTCACCAGACTAAGTACGCACAGTTTAACCATGAGACGGGGAGCAAAAAAAAGTGGTGAGGGAGAATGGAGCGAGAGCAAGACGGGGCACAGGTTGGACAGTTGTCAGAGCAACACCAGGCCCCTGGAGAGGAAAGGGGGTGCCTGGGCTCGGCTGGCAAGCAGAACACCTGCCCTACTCTGATCTGTAGGGAATTACTCTGTTTGAGAGCAGATGAGGACCCTTAAAATTAGAGAGAGGGAGAGGAACGGAGAAAAGGAGAGCGAGAGAGAGAGAGAGAGAGCAGTGTCCAACCACCATGAGCATCTGTCCAATGAGAGGAGTAGAATTTATTTATTATCTTGGAGGAAGAGGTGGTTCCACGGGGGTTTGATTAATGTCCAACCCTCCATCTTGTCAGTCTGTTTTTGTCCGCTGAAAGGAAAACAAAGCGTGGGGGGCTGAGAGAGAGAGGGAGCGAGAGAGAAAGTAAGGGAGGGGGCCGCTCAGTTAATGGCTGCCACTGAGGGTTCTTTTCATGACGCTTGGGCCTGTCAGCTTTGATTGATAGCTCAGACAATGATTGGACGGACTTCTGGCTCCTGCTCACCAAGCACAGGCATCATGGGAGGAAAACAGAGGTTGAGCGAGAGTACGAGTGAGCGAGAAAGACAGAGAGAGAGCGCATGACAGGGAGAGAGAGAGAGATCCAATGAGAATGACGGAATGCATCCTTATATCCAATCACAGAACAAAATCGAGAGAGAGAGAGAGAGAGAGAGAGAGAACCAATCACATGCCTGAATATAGACTGAGACAGAGACAGAATGAGTGAAAGAGGTGGGGAAGTCTGTCTGATTCCACACAATTATACAAATAAATTTGAATATAATCTATCTTTAACATTTACGCACGTTTCACTTGTTTTTGTTTAGCATCTGTTACATAAGGACAGTAGTAATTTTAATCCTCACAAAAAAGGGGATATTTCATCATGGTATTGAAATATAATTAAATGATCATTATTATTATTATTATATTAGCATTATTATATAAATTTTTGCGAGCAGTATATTTTGTATATTTAGTATATTTAGTTGTGGTTGTACATTATCAATGACTGAACTTCCATTGAGTGAATTTCATTTTCTGTATATACATACATTATTAGATTTATGTTCTATTTAAGTGAAAATACTAACATGATTATGAGTCGACTATTGATTGATTTACTAATTGCTCTTGAACAGATCATTCTAAACTATATTAAATCCTTCAAAATCTTGCTTTATCATTTAAAATGTCCCATTGTTTATCAACCAAAAGCAATATTTTCTCCATGCTTGCTTGTTTTGATGTCAGGTCGTCCCGCTTGGCTTGAGATGTTGCCTGAGCCTTTGACAAAATTCCATCATGAGGCTCTAATATATTAACACGGTCAGAAATTGCAAAAATAATTAAACGTTTTGATTATGAACGATTTGAATATGATAAAACAATTATATCATTTGTATAAATAACTCATCTATATATGATTTAAGTACAAACGTAGCACTGGTGTATAGGTTGTGATCTCACTCTTTGCACATAATTTGTCTCTAGTTTTATCTGTACTATTGGGTAATAATGAATATAAAATTGCAACATGCATCATGGTATCGCTGGTGAATGTGCTAACTGTGGCTTTGGCATGGTAATGTATGTAATTTATCATTTCACTCGTACTCTACAGTCTCCTAAAAATATTCAATGTACAGTACATCAATGATTTTTATGATAAAAAACTGTTATTAAAAATCGTTATTTCAGGCAATTGTTGTTTAAAAATGTTCAAAACAAGCTTTCATAACATGTAACATAAAGGTCTTTCACATTTGAGAACGTTTAATGTTTTAAAACAGGCGAGAACAGTTTTTAAAAGTATTGTACTTGATTAATTTAAATACATAACCATTTATCACTATTAATCATAGCCATGTCCAAGTATAATTTCCCATAGAATTATAAATGAATTATGGAATTCTTTATTAGTAATAAATAAATGAGCAACGTGGCTTGCTGAAATGGTTTGATTAACAAAAATCGGTAATTAAAGAGGAAACATTTAAGCTAATCCTTAAAACTGCTTGAGTAATGTTAATCAAAATGGTAATTACATTTGGTTCCGTACCACTCGTTTGTTCACTAGCTATATTAATTGAACACAAATTGAACATGATTAATAAAACCCAGTTATCTGATAGAAGAAATATTCTCATGTAAAGAGACCATGTAGACATTAGCAGTATGAAAGACTTTTGGAACAAAATGTTTTGATGTCTTTTATGAGCAAATTTTGTAGAACGTCCTTTTTTTTTTTTTTAACAATTCTGAACTATAAGTATAAATATTTCACTGTCAAAATTCACTCCCGCTTTTCTATTGTTTAGGTCCTAAAGTCGTGACTAAGTGGTTTTTGCTCCTTGTGCTTTTCAGTACCGTAGAGAGAATCTAAAAGAGAGCGAGCGGGAGGTGGAGAGAGCTGGAGACGTAAAGGCTGAGAGAGCATTAGAGTGCAAGAGAGAAAGAGAGAGAGCGAGAGAGAGAGAGAGCAACCTTCCTCCAGATGAAAGCGGTCTGATTAGGTTTGGGAAGAGGAACATATGTAGAAGAGCCGCAGGGGCCGTGGGGACGTTTGATCCCGTGGCGCCGCTCCTCTCTCCTGCCCCCAAACAGAAGCGTAAATTGAGTTGGAGGGGCTGGGCAAATTGAATTTACCGTGGGAGGGCCCCCCACCATTACCGGCCCCATCCAGCCTTTAGGGTCATCTGTTTTAGTCGACAAATTGATTTTTGCATTTTGGTCCTTGTCCTATGCCGTCCGCGCTCTCTCTTTCTCTTCCGTTTTTCTCGCACACCTTCCTTTTCGGGTATATATCAGTAATAGCAGTCGATAGAAATAATTGCTTATTTGCACTCTCATGAGCAAAACAGGTGCTGGATAACTTTCCCAGATTGCTTTGCACTCCTGCAGTGCATGTTTAATTTGTGTTGCTGCTACATCAGTAACACACATACTTTCAGTGGCTTTATCATTTATTAGTGAAGATTTAACCAAGACACAACATTGATTGTCTGAGTTTATGTGCAGGGGCAGTTATTACATGTTTTGATAGATTATTGAGCATTATACTAATAATTATACTGAATTATTTTCATCTTTTTCATGCTAGCACATATTCATATAATCAACCCCCCCCCCCCCACCCTTTGCAGGTCTACACCGTCCCCATGGGTGGAATGTTGGTGAGACAGCCTGTCTCTGTTGGAGGATCAGGAAGCTCTTACATCTACGGCTTTGTAGATTCCAACTACAGGACTGGAATGACCAAAGAGGAGTGTCTGCGGTTCACCGCTGAGGGTGAGTGAGAAGTTCAGGGAGGATTTCAAACATCATGTGAGCTCTTCAGTTATATACATATCAATATTAAACTAGTTTAACCACATATCATGTGGACTTAAGCAGCACTAACCCAAGTCTTTTGTTTAATTTATTGATTTTGTAATGTATAGCTTGCATAATGATCTCAAAACACTGGCTATCTTTAAATGGAGCCTAAGGCCAGGCATTTTTAATTGCTTGTTCCTCAGCTGTTCCTACTTAAGAATCTACTGAGGAGGGGGGAAAAAAAATAAATGTTTTTTAGCACTTTTCAATTTCTCGAGGACTATGTGGAATCAATACAAGGAAGGAGGAAGAAATAAAAATAATTTATTTAAAAATGCAATTTATTTAACCTACAATTAAATTAAAGTGAATCTGGAAGAAAATGAAATGAACAGAAGAAAACTGTTGGCACTTTTTTATTTTCAACCATCGGTGCTGCGGCGGATTCGAGAAATACAAAAAATAAAAAAAATTGTGGTATTTTTCAAATACGATCGTCCGAGGAACCGTGAAACAAGCAATAAAAAAAAGTCTGGCCTAATAAACAGCTCAAGCGAGGTGGAGGGTTTTGAGTATACATTACAAACAGGTGGGTTGTGTAGAGGTCAACCAGAATGAATGAAGTGGAAGAACAGTAGCTTGAAGAGAAAAAAAAAAAAAAAAGTCCAGAATAATAATCTGTTGAAACTAGGGATGCAAATTATCGATTAATTCATTAATCATTAGTTGATTGATCTTATCGATCGACTTTCGATTAATTGATAAGCGGCGTTTTTCACCTGAATTTCAGTGTTTCAATAGGGCCTTTAAAAATATCAGCTAAATAGTTAAAACACTGAGTTCAAAAAGTGCATATTATATTATGATAATTATATTGTATTATATTATATTATATATTCCTCAAGTAATTATGCATTAGGAAAAGAAAGCAGACGTTTTTTTTATGGTATAACAAAATACATCCTTTAATTAAAAAAAAAAAAGAAATAAATTAAGGACTGGCTCAGTTCTTGCATTTGAAACATTAGACATATTAAAAAAAAAAAGAATAGAAGAAATTAAATAGACAGCCAAACAGAATATTATTGAGCCTATAGATTATAAAGAAACTGCATCTAGGCTATTAATTAGGAAATCCTCAACAATCCTCAACATTCACAACATTTTTTTGCCTTAATTTGTATAGGGTTACAGCAAAATAGAATGAAATGTTCACAGGGTCCCTGGACACAACATAAAACATTACAGGGCCTCAAACCAGAACAATCAAATAAAGTAATGATCAAATCATGTTACCCTTTCGTGTTTGAAATGTGGCAAATGGCTATACAGCTCATATCACAACTGGACCTATATATTTTTGTTCAAGAAAATGAGCATGTTAACGTGGTCAGGGGTAAGGCGTGTGCGCAGTCTATTTACAGTTAGGCCAGCTGCTGAAAATACACGCTCAGATGGGACTGATGTGCCTGGCGTACACAAATACTGTTTTGCTAGTTTTGCCAGCGTCGGAAACCTCCCTTCATTCACTTTCCACCAGCATGTGGGGTTCTGCTCAAGAAGTGCAGGAGGGTCCTTTAAGTACATGTCCACTTCGCTCTCCACGCCACCTTTGCGGGCATTGGAATAGGTTTCACCCAGGAGTAAACTCATAGCAGATGTAGACCCATGTAGCTGAGGCGCTGCTGTCTGGACAGTGTTCCCTTCGTCTCCAGCGGCGGCGGCATCTGTTGCTGTGACGCTGTCGCGTTCAGCTGTAGCCAGTTCAAGCAGTTTGGAATGAGCTGACCTCCTGGTAGCTGGAGGTAGAAATCCCAGGTGTTTGTGGCGAGGGTCAAGCATAGTTGCGACCATAGGGGTGGATGAGTCGAGGTCATCTGACTTAATCTGTTGAAAATAGATTCAGGTGTTTGCGTCATTATATATTTTTTTATCATTGTTATTATTATTGAATATAGATAGTTTTAATAATTAATGGATGCATACCTTCATGCGCTCGCCCAGCGAATCTCGCACTCTTTCCTTGAACTCTGCGACTTTTTGGCTGTCCCCGTCTGCAGCGCCGAGGTGATCGTTTATTAGACTGAAGGTGATGGGGTAAGTGTTCCAGGGCTTTGGCTGCGATTGTGCTGTGGTGGAAATGTTTCACCAACCTTCCCGCTGCCACTATTGCTCTGCTTATCCCAGCAGCAGCAAAGCCATCATTGACTGCGAGATTTAGCGTGTGTGCAAATCATGCAACTGATTTCCAGCTGACTCGTGTGGGGTTGTTTGCTTGGACAATGTTTCTAGCGTTGTCGTGAACACACGCTGTAACGCGACCGGAGGGTCCCCAAGTCTCCACAACATCATTGAGCTTGTCAGCTAAATTGTCAGCGGTGTGTCTATCCGACATGTTCGTTGTAACCAGGACTGCAGATTTTAGCTGCCAGTTCTCGTCAGTGTAGTGGCACGTCACGGTAATGTAACTTTCTGTTGTTAGAGCCGTCCAACAATCTGTTGTCAGGGCTACAGCAGTAGCAGTAGCTAGCTTTGTTTTTAGCTCACCCTTCTTTTTTTCGTAGCGAGCTTCGAGGCGGGAGGTTATTGATGGCCTCGAAGGGGTATTGTAGCCTGGCTCTAGGAACGCAATGAGATCCTGAAATCCTGCACCATCAACTGTGTTGATTGGCATCAAATCTCTCTCGATCATGCTGCATATCCTCTCTGTAATGCCCTCTGCCCTTCTCTCATCACACGCTCGCCTTCCCAGTGTAGCTGTGATTTTAGGTTGACCAGGTGCACTGGTGCCATGCAGGAGAGCTGCATGCACGGTGTTCAAATGATAACTGAGTGAGCTAGTGGAACTGTTGTATTTCAATACCGCATTACACAGAGAACATTTGACTTCTTTGCCTAAATTAACAATGTTGAAATGGTCCCACACCGCACTTCTTTTCGCCCGCTTCATTTTGTTTTCAACCCCTCTCGTTCTCACGCTCTGTTCAAGTTACTACAGCAACGCCCTCTAGCGGTTAATCGTCATTAATACATTTTGTTCGAGCAAACTCTTGATCGACAATTAATCTAAAGTCGATTAATGATTTGCATCCCTAGTAAAAACTTAAATTTATGTTAATCGTCTATATAATAACGTTACATATAGAAAATGACTCCAAGCATAAAACATGAAAGCAGAGGGCTACATTCTTTTTCTGATTAGCTCTCATAACCTCCACACTCAATCTTTTCCATTGTACATATAGTACTAGTGAAAAAAATAAGGACGCACCTAATTAAGTCAGGCATGCCCATGTGAAATATTTATTTTTAAAAAAGGCTTATTAAACCAACATATTAATAGAATAATTGCAAATTATAGATGTTACATGACATGCGTGTTTGATTGCAAAGTGATCCCAGAAGTACTACATTGTAATCAAACCTTTTTTTGTCCACTGAAGAAACCCTTTGAGGCCAGCTAAAATAATGCAGGGTTACAAGGCACTAAGCAAATGTAACAAGCAGCAGAGGCAGATGATGTCACAGGTCAAATTGCAAAACCCACCAAACGATGCAGGACATAATGATACATTAAGAAATGTTAGCAAGCTGATTGGAACACCAATGTCAATAATAAGTTGTAAGAAATCAGCCCCTCCATAGACAGAAAAGTAACCCCCACGAGTAAGCCAGCAGAACAGCAGGTGCCATATAAGGCACACAAAGCTAACCCACTCACATGTCATTTAAAGAGAAGAGCAAGCCCATTTGTGGATCCTGCCTTTCCACAATACTTTGGTTATGCGGTGTTGGACTTCTGTATGCTTGATTGTTAGTGTTAAAAGCACTTAACCACTCCAAAACAGAAGCCCACTTCGAGACTAGAAATTGCATTACTGATTGCATTGCTTTAGTCATAACCAAAAAAATACTGAACATGTACAAAGTATTATTAAGCTAATCAGAGATTACACATTTTTCAGGGAAATATGTGAACAACTACCAGGACCTCATTCTCATATTTTGCTGGGTGATGCTTTTATGAAGATACAGGAGGTACGTGTAGATTTTTTATATACAGACTGTTTATTTTAATTTTTTAATGTAAGAACCCAAAATAATGAGAAAACAGTATAAATCTCGAAACTCGTTGTTCTCTGATAGCCAGAGAAAGCTATTGATGTCTATTTGGAAGCCATAAAAATGGCACCTAAAGATGCACAGTTTTCCAAGAAAATGGGTCAAGCCATGGTAAAGACACACCAATATGACAAGGCAAGTTATCTAATAATTATTGTGTGCACACTTGGAGGACGTGGTGAATAACGGAATAATTGCTCATAAGTTAACTGATTTTATTGTTATCTATTAGGCTTTGGATTGCTATGAGACTGCCTTGAGCATGAGCACACAGGACTCTGTTTGCTTGGAGTTGGCTGAGCTTCTGATTAAACTCAAGTATTATGAAAGAGCTCAGCAAATCATAGAGAAGGCCTTGGACCATAACAAAAGTAATTATTTCTTATTTATTGTGTGTATACAACATGACACACACAGTCAGCACTGCAGAGACACTGATGTGGTGGTATGTTTGTGTATGTTTTGTTGGTAGTGGTACGGCAGTGCTGCTGGAGTTCATTTTAGTCAAACTTTTGACTTTTAGTCTGTGTAAAAACAAAAAGAAAAAAAAACTACTTCTAATCTAACACACCACCACTATGAGTGCCACTGCAGTACTGACAATGAAAATGCACAACTCTTTTAGTGTATCTCATCTGTGCTGGTCCTGTGGGAGTCATGACCTAACAAAATATTCAGAGAAACAGATGGACTACAGTCTGTAATTGTAGAACTACTGGACAATGTAGAAATAAAGTGTAAAGAGATTGGTGAACAAATATACAGGATAAGTCAAAAGACAGAGAACACCCTTTTATTTCAGAAACATAAGGGAAATTGACATATCTGAATACCCCAACAAGTAATGAAGGTCACAGGTAACTGAACATAGAATTGAAGATTATGGGAACACAGCTGCACTATAATAGCAACAGATTTCAACAACCAGAAAGACCACAAATTTTACACAGCACTGTTTTATCCCTCATAAACAAATTCTGAGAAACAAGGACTAGGGGACAAGCCATGTAGTGGTCATTCAAAGACCGCCACTGACAAAGAAGCCTCAACAATGTTTTTGGCAACCTTTGTAAATGTCACAGACTTTGTATGTGACGTGTACTACGGCTTTTGACTTACCCTCTCTGTGTGTGTGTGTGTGTGTGTGTGTGTGTGTGTGTGTGTGTGTGTGTGTGTGTGTGTGTGTGTGTGTGTGTG
>JAUZSV010046662.1:0-15153 GCA_034780495.1 Parotocinclus cesarpintoi
CAGGATTCAGGAGTGATGGAGCTCTGTAAAGCACTGCAGAATAACAACTGTAACCTGGAGATACTGAGGTGAGAAAATAAACAAAATGGGAAGTGTGCAAAATTATGTTTGTCTCTGTTGTGTAGGGTTGTGTATCGTTTGAGTTTTATTATCATGGTTGCCAACTGTTGTTGCATTACCACTCAGTAAGTATCAGTGTCCTGCTCCATCCAGCCCTCATCAGGCTTAGAAACCAGAGGGTCTAGGACTAGCCACCTTTATATCACCCATGGACTCACCCTCTTCCTGTGACAATGCCGAAAGGACGACCTCAACACTCTCCTCCTTAGGGACCGCCTGGGTTTAACACATCACTAGTCTTCACCAAAATTTACAAGTGCCTACCTGTCTTGTCACCACACCGGCCACATATCTGAGTCCGACCCAAAACCTTGACTGTATTAAGATCCGTTAGTATTAATCACATCATCAGGACCTCCAGTGACACTCCACTAAATAAATGGTCATGTGATAACTCCACATTCTCCTCCCGGCTCCACCCAACCTCCTGACTAATGTCCATGTTTAGTAATGTGCAGTAAAATAGCGATAGACTAAATAAAACAAGGTAACACTAAGTACTGAAACGGAAATTGATCCCAGCGGTACCTCCAAAATTCCATATATGTTGATGTGTCATAATTTTTCTCTCAGGTTGTGTTGGTGTAATATAGGAGAGGAAAGTTGTGTAGATCTGTCCTCAGCTCTCAGCTCAAACTCCTCCAGACTGAGAGATCTGGATCTGAGTAATAATAATCTGCAGGATTCAGGAGTGATGGAGCTCTGTAAAGCACTGCAGAATAACAACTGTAACCTGGAGATACTGAGGTGAGAAAATAAACATGTAATAGAAATGTTTGTGTGTATGAATACACTCTAATCTGTTGTATTGTTGATGTTTAATGTGTGTTAGAGGGAATTTGTACTTCTTGTGTAGTTTTTTTTAAATTTTGCAGTATGTAGTGATTTGTAAGTGTAATTACTTTTTCTTGTTTTCTCTTTAGGTTGGAATTCTGCAGGATTTCAGATGAAGGTTTATCTGCTTTGGGTTCAGCTCTGAGATCAAATCCCTCATCACAACTTAGAGAACTGAATCTGAAGGACAACAAACCAGGAGATTCAGGAGATAAGCTTCTCTCTGATCTACTGAAGGATCCAAACTACAAACTTCAGAAATGCGAGTGAGTTATTAAATAACTGTATCTGTATAAACATACACTGCCTTCTGTGGTGGGATGAGAACATAAAAATATTAGAAATTAAGAGAATAGAAAAAATAGAAAAAAAAGAGTAAAACCCTGATAAGTTCTTGTGGGATGAACTTCATCATACGTGCTGAAAAAATCTCCTACAATCCAGCAGCAGCTCTGGGAAGATCTACAGGTGGTCTGGGTTCAGATTTCTTCTGATGATCTTCAGAAAGTTATAAAATCAAACATCTCCACACTGGAAGTTCTGCACATGGAGGATTCTTAGATGAACAGAACAGCAGTTTAAAATTAAAATAAACTCTCATGTTGTGGATGCATGATGAAGTTGTACTATGAGGAGGTGATCATTGATCTTTTTGCATTTTCTCTCTTACAGGATCTAAACCTGGGAATTGAGATAAGGTACAGCAGCATGTTTGAGTTCTCGTTGGTTAAATCTGTGATCACGGCTGCAGAATCTGCATTTCCTGTACACCTGTGACTTTATCAATCACCTGAGGAACAGCGCTCTGTAATCTGTAACATGTATGGATTGTGTTTTTAATGTTTGATAGAAAGGGTGTGGAAATAAAGATAGGATGGAGTTCCTGGGGTGATTTTGAAGAACCTGAAGGTCAATTTAGATTATGGCCGTGAGGCTCAGCTGAACTTCCCAGCTTCATACGTAGCCGAATGCTTAATGAAGAAACAAAGATGAATAATTTATGGTAGGTTTAGAGTTCAATGTGCATCCATGACCTTCCAGATCTTCCTTAATATGACTGTTACTCTGAACTCTAAACTCTGTTCAGAACTAGGTGACTCTTCTGAACTGATCTCCTCTCTACATCCTGAGTTTTGAATATTTGCTTCGTATCTCATTTTCTTTGTCTGAAAAATCACCCCCAATTTTAGATATTTTACATTCACAACTGCACATAAAGGACTGGGCACACACACACATACATACATACATACATACATACATACACACACACACACACACACACATACATACATACACAAAACACATACACACACACACACATACATACATACATACACACACAAACACACGCATTAAAATGCTGCTATACCTACTGTTTACACCTTAAAATTGAACAATGGACATATCTGCACCTTCTGCTCACACTATCAGTGGGCTATCTGCACTGTTTTTTGTATTTATTGTTTATTGTTAAGCATAGTGTTTATTGTTCCTGTATTTATTGTTCTGTACTGCACATGCTGCACTCGTGCACTTTATGTTGTGAAAGTCTGTTGTATGTAGCACCTTGGTCCTGGAGGAACGTTGTTTCGTTTCACTGTATACTGTACACTGTATATGGTTGAAATGACAATAAAACTACTACTACTACTACTACTACTACTACTATACGTCTGCTGTTTGCAAAGTCGAGATCTGATTAATAACTAAACTCAGAGGTTTTCTATTATCCGATCACTGAAGTGCATGTAAACTCGTTTATCGGATCACTGACAAAATCTAAGCTGGAGACAAAAGCAGGGTGTGGCTGCATGGTACACTTACCGGAAGAGGCTCCACGTATAGTATGAGGAAATGTAGGGACAGGGATAGAATGATGGCTCCCAAAAGCCAGATATTAACCCACGGAGGCATCCTCAGTAGAGACTGGTTTTCTGAGAGACTGCAGAAAGTAGGATAGTATTAAGTCAAATAAAAAAAATGGACAGCTGACATAATATGTAGTAATAATGTAATGTAATATAATATATAATATATTTCTTATAAGAGTGAATGCTTCGTGGCACCTGTTCAGTGCGTTGAACATCTCTACAGTGACGAGCACAGACAGGGCCATGGTGGTAGGGTAACGGGACTCAAACACCTCACAGTCAATGCCCTCAAACATAGGGTTTTCTTCTGTGCACTGCATGAAGTGACGCTGCACAGAAACAGAGGACACACTGAAAGTAACACACAACAAACTCCAAGGAGCAACACAAAGTATTTTGCCAAAGGTCTCTATAGTACAGAAGTAATGACACACTGCTGACCGTTTGATTTCTCACCATTCTCGACTTTACATTTAATAAAAGGCATCCCTTTTTATTTCTGAAGTGCATACAATGCAAAACAATGCACTATTTGTGTATAAAGTTAAAAGTGAAACAAAAAAACTTTAGTTTCCTAAAATTAAAACAAATGACTAGAAACAGATGTTTAAAAAATTGCTAATAAAATGCTATCTATAATTCAAAATATGGTGTATAAAAATGAATATAGTCATAAAAAACTGGTATAAATAAAAATAATAACGAGTTATAAATAATGCTATAGCAAAAAATTTTTTAAAACATATTATCCATTTTTACACCCCACAATATCGTACAGTTTTTTGCCACTTACCAGCTGGTGGAAGGTCACCTGAGGACCATGCTCATCAAACAGGTACCACCAGGTGGCAGCACCCACTGTGCCCAGGCCCACATAACCTAAAATATGTGGATTAACCCCAACAATCACTTACCACAATATACCAGATTATAAAATAGAAACATTCTTTTAATTAGTCTACAAAGCTCTCACCTCCTATAGCGAGGTATCTGAAGAAGAGCCAGCCAGAGATGAGAGGCTCTTTGGGGTTACGAGGGGGCTTTACCATGATATCCAGGTCGGGGGGATTGAAGCCCAGTGCTGTGGCGGGCAAGCCGTCTGTCACCAGGTTCACCCATAGCAACTGCACAGGGATTAGAGCCTCAGGAAGACCCAAGATAGCAGTCAGGAAGATGCTGGAGGGGGAACATTAGGGGAAGATTAGGCTTGGTTTGAAAATCAATAAATCAATATTACTGAATGCTGCAATAATTTAAATAAGCATTGATCTTATTTAGATAATTATTCATTGTCTTATCGGTTTATCCTAGCCAGGGTCTTGGGACAGCTGGTACCTTATCAGCAATGGAGGGAACCAGGGCACAGGACAGTGCACCAGTGCATCATATGGCATATACACTTACACACAAATACACACACTAAAGGGGCACTTTAGAAACACCAGACCTAAAATGCACGTATTTGGAATGTGGGATTAAACCGGAGTAAACCATTAAACCTGGAGAAACCCCGTCCAGACAGTAGAGAACATCCAAAATCACACAGGGTTAGGATCTAATTGGGGATCTCAGAGCTGTGAGGCAGCAGTGCTACCAAATGCACCAAAATATGCTGCCCTTATGATAATCATTCTTTCTTTAACATGCCACCTTTTTTTGTACCTCAGCTTTAATTAACCCCATCGATCACCAGCACTGAAGGTCCATTCCTTTACAAGTGGTCATTTTCTCCCTAATTAGGAGGCACTTGCTGGCCTACAGTTCTTCTGCTTTGACAATAAAGCCATGCATGCAATGAGAAATTCCAAAAGATTATATAAAAATAAGGTTCCCAAAATCCAACCCAATACCAGTCCTTCTACCAGATGTATAGGTCCAATACAGAATGTCCAAAGCTGGCACTACTGCAAAAGCATAAAACCCGAAGGTTTATCAAACCAAACTTGTCTCGGTTGTTATTAAGGAATTGGAGGCGGAAGAACGTACCAGACGACCTCGCCCACATTGGAGGAGATGAGATAGCGGATGAATTGCTTCATGTTATTGTAAATCGCTCGACCCTCCTCCACAGCAGCCACAATGGTGGAGAAGTTGTCATCAGACAGCACCATCTCAGAAGCTGACTTGGCCACGGCGGTACCGGAACCCATCGCAATGCCTATTTCAGCTTTTTTCAGGGCCGGCGCATCGTTAACCCCGTCACCAGTCTGATAGAGTAAAGGGTGGATGTTAATGATGGGCTAATGGATATGTAAAGATTCAACGATTTAGCAGATGTTCTGAGATCTCCTGACAAATGAGAGGAGAGAAACTTTTAGAGTGCGTCTTACTGATCTTTGTACACTAATTATTAATTAGTTTAATTAATAATAATTATATAATAATTATCACATTAATTTATATTTTTGAAAAGAATTGTTTCTTACTTAACCCTAGTGGTGGACAGTAACACAGTAAATGTAATTCATTTCTATACTAAGTCAAATGTTTTAAATAAGCTGAAGTTGCTGTTGGTGTAAAAAACAATCACCTCCTCACCCAACACCCACAAACACTCACACAAGAAACCCACACATACACCCTCAACCGCACCCACACCCACACCCACTCACACCTACACAAGAAATCCACACCCACTCACGCTCACCTGCACCGCCACCCGCACCCTCACTCACATAAGAAACCCACTTCCACCCACACAGGCACCTGCACTCACACCAACACAAGAAATCCACACCCACTCACTCTCACGCCACCCACACTCACACCCACACAAGAAATCCACACCCACTCACTCTCACGCCACCCACTCCCACACAAGAAATCCACACCCACTCACTCTCACCTGCTCCGGTACCCACACCCACACAAGAAACCCACTTCCACCAACACTGGCACCCACACCTACAACCGCACTCACAACTACACCCGCACTCGCACCCGCACCTACAACCACATCCGCACTCACACGGCAGCCAGATAGGCATGGAGAAAGACAATCTGAGAGTTATCTCTTCTAACAGAACCCCTAGTCCTATTAGTCCATCTCTGTGAAGGTATAGCCCAGTGAGAATGTGGGCACTCAGTAAACGTTTGTATTAAACAAGTAGCCCGTCATATTACACTGTACTCTGAAAGTAGGTCTCGGTTCCAAAAAAGTTGGTGACCCCTGATCTATAACAATAGCAGATTAAGCAGTGTACTCATGCAGGGCAATACATTGTGCACGGTGTAGTATGAAGGTGAACCAGGACTCGCTCTCACCATGGCTGTAATTTCGTCGAACGCCTGCAGGTAGGCCACGATCTTGGACTTGTGGGCGGGCTCAACACGGGCAAAACAGCGCGCCCGTTTGACTGCCTCTTGCTGCTCCTTGTTGGAGAGGTCATCGAACTCGCGGCCTGTATAAGCCTTGCCCTCCACATCCTCGTTTTCGCCGAAGATACCGATACGTCTGCAGATGGCCACAGCTGTGCCCTTGTTGTCTCCCGTGATCATAATAACACGGATTCCTGCCTTACTGCACAGCCTTATTGATCCAATCACCTCCTTCCTGGGTGGGTCCAGCATGCCCACGCAACCGACAAAGGTGAGGCCCGACTATACACACACACACACACACACACACACACACAATATACATATGTCACACACATTAAGGTTCATGATTAAATATTAGTAGGGATGCACCAATCCAATATTAAGATCAGCTATTGGTCCCGATGTTAACAAAATTAGCTTTGAAAATGAACACAACATAAACAAACAAATTTAGCAACAGGTGGTGGAAGCCCTGCAAAATGCAACATATTATATTACTGATAAATATTAGATTAATATAAAATAATCTACGACGCTGCTCGCAAAAATGAGGGGATATTGTCAAATGAATATAAAAAAAAAGAAATATGAAATTATAAAAAGATGCATTTGATTTTATTTCCTTAAACTAGATCATCAGAAAAGCAAATTAAAAGTGAAAGAGATACAAACTCAGTTACGGTGATTGAGTAGTAAGTGATATATTCATGGAGTGAACAGAAGCATGTTAAACTGGACCAGAGTGCCCCCACACTGACTGTTCAGTAGGGTGTATGATTTTTGACTTCTTCTCTATTTTGAATTTGAATGATGTATTTTGGTGACAAATAAATAGCAATTGAGTGCATTTATCTTCATTTGCTACATTGTGATTTAGAAGTTAATAAAGTAATGTGGAAGTCATTACTGATTGAAGGTCCCACATGGTTTAATCAATCAGAAATGGTATCAGATTTCAGGTACTGTAATTGAAAGTTTATGGATCGTATATGTATCAAAAATGAACAATTTTAATTGGTGCATCCCTAAATAAAGTTATGTCTACAGAGCTTTTTACAATTACATTTTTACAACTTACAATTAATACAGTCTTACAATTCAGGCAATAGTTGGTAAAGGGCCTTGCTCAGGGACCCAACTGTGGCAGGGGTGGGATTTGAACCAGTTACTTAAACACTAGGCCACCTGTGCACCATCTCAAAGCATCTTTACGACTATCTGATGCGTTCATTCTGACGGTCCTATTTCACACAAGAAATAACAATCAAATCGTATAAATAACTGAACTAAATACATTCTTACCTCATACTCTGAGAACTTGGCTGCGTTCTCCAGGTCCATTTGCTCTTTCTTAGGAGGGGTGTCACACGTGGCTAGAGCCAGGCAGCGCAGTGTGTCCTTGCCTGTCCCCCATTCTTTGATCGTCCCCATCAGCTGTTCCTTTACGGCCATGGTCAGCTCCACCTTTATCATGCCCACCCGCACATGTGTGCAGCGCTCGATCACACTCTCTGGCGCGCCCTGTCAAAAACACGACGACGCATCATCAATGATTCATGATTCACTAAACAAGACCTGTTAAAATAACGGATAGGTTAAACATGCAAATGTAGATTTATTCCAAAAACTACAGCATGGTGCAAAAGTCTTAGGCCACTAATAGATAAGATTTAAATGGTTTTAGTCATTGGTTCTCAAAGTGGGCATGTCAATCGTAATAATTCTCCTAAAAAGGTGATTTGTCACCGACTTCTGTCATTCATGTGAATTAGAATGTCTATAATAAATTCCAGTGAGGTTTGGACTCAAAAGACGTGTACCTGTGTGCAAAAGTGAGGGGCTCAAGAATGTTCTTATCCACGAAAGGGGGGCACCGCAGAAAAAGTTTAAAAACCAATGACATAATGAACATATAGAACCATTTCTCAATCTCACTATTAGAATTCAACCAAAAATACAAAGAATTTTATGCAGTATTAAAATAAAACATTGAAATAAGGAAAATAGCATCTTCTATATTCTGAAGTGACTAATATTTAGTGTGACCTCCCCTTACACGTGACTAACAGCAACATCTGGCAGGTTCATCAAAATGCCTAGTTGACCCTTCTACAGTCTAAAGAAGATTAAGATAGTGTTTTGGGAAGGGTAACAGACAAGAAATATTTTCTTTTCAACAAAGGAAGAGGGTGAAAAGACTAACAATACTAAAGCTCCCAAAACTTGGAATGAAGGTCCATGGAAAACTGTTATGGAGTGACAAATCCAAGTTCATAAATGTTATAGATGATCATTATTCCATTGCTAAAATAACAAATCTAATGGTGGCCTAAGACTTTTTCTCAGTACTTTAGTGGAGGAGGATATGGCATGCCATGTGACATTTGTTGTGGAGTGACAAAGTTCCATAAATAAGTAATCAGGATAGTGCCATGAGATGGATGGCCGTGTGTATGAAATATTTCAAAATGACATAACCATATTAACTGTATAATTGGTTTGTAACTGAAGTTCAGGCGTGACTGTACCTTAACAAACATTTTGCTTTGGGAGCCTGCATTAGTGCTGGTGCAGAAGACAGACATGGACTTCCTGTCACGGGAAAACTCCAGGGTGAACTCCTTCTTCATCAGCTGCCTGATCACCTGAGGCGGATGAAAGATGGGAAAATTAAAAGAGCAGCATGCTGTGTGTGTGTGTGTGAAATGACGTTTCCATCATTCTTAGCTTTTCTCTAGGGTGGCCACCTGCCACGTCCAGGTGCTTTTGGCACACACATGAAAAAGCTGGCAACGACAAGCTTAATGTCATACTGCAGCAGTCTGACATTAACTAACACATAACAAGAACCACAAAGTAATAAATGACCTTATTTGTTTATTATTGATTATTGATTTGATTATTTATGATTAAGGAGCCACCTCTAATTTTTTAATTTTTCCTTAAAACAATACATGATACAAAGCACTGTGGTGCTGAACAAACATTACAGGTCTGAACTATTCCGTTTTATCCTGGTCACTGAGGGTCCCGAGCGTGAATTTGACAGGACGCAGCTTGTGCACTGAACACTTAAAAGGGCCAGTCATGGGACATTGGGACAGAACACCAGAGGATGTGTACAAACTTAGTCGTGTTCTGATCGATCAGCCCCATTCTGTATTGGCACTCAATCAGTTCTTGCAGTTAAATGTTCCTCAGTGGATTTCCCAGTTACTGAATCTGGATCCTGGCAAACTCTGTTTGGGATGTGGTGGAACAGGACATCTGTAGGTTTTTTACACCCGAAAAAAAAGTCTGCAGGATTTACAAGATGCAAACATGGCAACATGAAGTGGATCTCCAAGAATGTTTGAACACATTCCATGAATTGAGGCTGTTTTGAAAGCAAAGGCAGAAGCCTCCAAGTATTAGTGTGTACTAATATGTAGTATTAGTGTCTTACTGAAGCACACTGTGAGTGTATATTATCGGTTTCCTATGAATACTTATACTAACCCTTGCATGTTTTTTTTTTCCATGGACAAAAGGCTTGCTGGGAACAAGTATTCTTCTTTCGACCACTAGATGGCGAGCACAGAGCGTCTTGGTACTAATCACGCAGACAGGTTGGGGATGACCTCACTGAGTTTAAAGACATAAAGCAAAAATAACAGGGTACCTCAATACTTACTGTAAATCCAGTCTTTTGATCATACACGATCATGGATTTTAAAAGCGCATCTGCACCAAGAGCATCCCTTTGTGAAGAACCCACATGCTCCTGTCTGAGCTGAGCTCCGGGTTTAGCTAACCTCTTCATAAACTCAGCAGCTTGTCTAAATATTATGCTTTCCTCAGGGAGCCGGTGACACTAAGGGCTTTTTACTTGATGTCTCTTGTTTCTTTTTTGAGAGGACTCGCTTGGCCTTCGTTTGGAGGGGTCAGTGGAAAATCGACAGAGCAGCTGGTCATTCACTCCTCGGGAATGTGCTCTGCTGTTTCCTCAAGAGAAAACACTCAGGGTGTGTATGCAAAAAGGATGGAGATAGAGCTAAGGACCAGTGGCTAAGGGTTAGCTATGGAGCGGGTATCAGCAGTGTTCACCAGTGGTAACCAAAATCTGAGCAGAAGAACCTTTATGGTAGTAATGGCACAGCTTCCATATGGCTGGCAACAAACTCTTAAGATTGGCTCGGAGGAGGAAAAAAAACCCCACTTTTAGGTCTACTGGAGAATCTGTGATTCTGTTTAGTTTCTCCAAATGCTTCAGATCTATCATAGAATTTATAATACCAGTTTAACGATATCCACTGCCCATGATTCGATTCGATTCATCATACTGATCTCATGATTCAACTGCTTTACTGTTTTTTTTCTTTTTTTATTGTGAATAAATAACACAAAATGTCCTTTTTAAAACACAAGTTTTGAAACGAACAAACAAAAATATTGTTCCCTGAAATTTTAATAAATTACTAGTTTTTTATTTATTTATTTGGAACTCACTCTCACACACTCTCTCTCACACACGCTCTCTCTCACACACGCTCTCTCTCACACACTCTCTCTCTCACACACTCTCTCTCTCACACACTCTCTCACTCTCTCACTCTCTCACTCTCTCACTCTCTCACTCTCTCACTCTCTCACTCTCTCACTCTCTCACTCACACACTCACACACTCACACACTCACACACTCGCTCTTCTTACCTGGTTGCATGCTCCTGCTCTCTCCACCCTGCTGATGCCACACAGGTCGGTATTGAAAACATTCATCTTTTCCACCAGAGTGGTGAGCGCAGTTTCTGTGGCCTCTCCCACCTTCTCGTAGATTCCTTTAGCCTGAAAGATACATGAAACCTGGTTAGCTAGGTCAGGGGTTGAGCCAATCCAAGTTTCCATTCACATTCATAAAAATGGGAACAATCTACTCCTCCAAATTAGAAAGCAGGTATCCTGAGATAGTGGATAAAAACGAGCAGGCAAGTCTACACTGGAAAATGATGTTACCCAGTCCACAGTTGTGGATTAGGGGTTTTTTCATAAAGAGAGGCCTGTTTCAGAATTATATGAGGTGTTGAAATGGATCAAATTAAGCTGTTAGGATAAAATGGTGATGGGGAAAGAGAGCAGAATGCACTACGGCTGTCAGTACAATGACTGTTATCTTAAGGCACCTTAAAAGCAAGAACTAGACGTTCCACAGATTTAGAATTGGACATAATCCAGGTACTTTGAGTATATAAAATTCAAATCTTTCTACCTTTGTTTTGCTTTGTTCCCAAGACCACTGGCTGTCCAGGTATTATGGTGGATGGAAAAAGTACACTGATGTACTACACACAACACACAAGATCAGCCAGCTTATATAGTTATAGGTCAGAGAGAATGTGGGGTACTACTTACACTAGGACATGCACATACACTTATAAACACCATTTAGAGCTTTAATGCAAGTAAGTAATCAAAAAAACAAGTATGAGAAACTTGCACATAAAAGTCTCTAAACTCGTTGGACTGTGGTAGCCTAGCCGTTAAGGCACTGGACTCTGGACCTGAAGGTCTTGGGTTCAAATGCTGCCACAGTTGGGTCCTTAAGCAAGGCTAAATTTCGTAAATTTAAATGAGGACACAATACTCAAGACCAGTGCTGCCAGATTGCAAAGCTGTGCATGTAGGTCTATGAATACGTTCCCAAAATAAGACAACAGGCTCAAAAAACAATTTATTTATTTATTTATTTGGCTTCTTTAACGTTGCTATCGGCATCAGTGGCAATGTAAGCGACACACACAAGGTTATATCTATACACAAGTTAATCTCAACACCAGACACATATATATACACACACACACACAAGTCAATGCCAATTTGGAGTGATCAATTAACCTAACACGCATGTCTTTGGACTGTGGGAGGAAACCGGAGTACCCGGAGTAAACACATGCAGACACGGGGAGGACATGCAGACTCCACACAGAAAGGCCTCTCCACCCTGGGATTGGACCCGGGACCTTCTTATTGTGAGGCATCGGTGCTACCCACCGAGCCACCGTGCTGCCCCATAACATCATGTAATACTTAGCATATTCCTGTCATGTTGCACAGAGACATTTTTTAATGAGGCAATTCAATAAAATGTAGAATTTGCTCTAAACTGCCATTATGACCAGTGTAAGTACCTTTGGCTGATGATCAATCTTGTATGCTGTTTGTTGAAACTGCCGTATTTCTCGGATGATATGGGAGATCTTCAGAATAACAAAAATGAACAGGAGTAAAAACTGAACAAAAATAGATCCAAGCAACATAACAGATTGAATAAAATTATTCCTAAAGTTAACTTCAGAGACAGGTAGTATGAATGAATATAGACTGGTGATTGGCCGTGTAAACTGTACCTCGTAAGATTATCATTTTTAAATCTGCTCTAGATAAGGGCATTATAACAAATGCAAATAAAATGTACATATTATGGTGCAAAAAGTACAATGGCCCGATGCTAGAGGGTATCAATGGTGTGCAAAACATGCCAGGATTTGGATGGCAAGCCCTTGCATGCCTGTGTGATTGATACTGCTTATTTGCACTGATGAGAAAGCACCTGCTCGCTCATGTATTTAAAATACTTTGTCGAGCCTTGGTGTGAGGTACTGTAATATGGTAGCGCATTGGCGCCAGGTAATTCGAAAAAGACAGTGCTATATCCCCCCATAAGCTGAGTGCAGATCGAAAGGACTGAGGTCAATGAATTGTTCTTAGGGTCAGATTTATGTGTCACTGGCTCTCCTTTTTTGATACACTTTGAGCATTTTCTGGTTTAGTGATGCCAGCTCTGTTCGCAGTGTGACTTGAGCTTGCGTTTGATTTTTTGTTGCAGTTTGCTTATTTACTCTGTTTTTAAGAGTTACTACTTGCGATCGAGCATTCCTTTTGCTGTCCATGCACCTCTAATCTAACACTGCTTATTTTTGTATGAGCTTGATTCGCCATTATTATGCCAGCCATGAGCTCTGATACCTGTATCTGAATTAGAACGGATTCTGATTCATTTGTTCAGTTTTATTGAACCAGCATTTTAACTTTCACTTCCCTTGCTCGCCACATTCCCCCTTTGGCTTTGTTGATTTACCCTGTGCATTTTCAGAACTTCCTTATTTTCTTCTGCTCCTAGCACCTGTTTCTGCCACTTAAAGGGTGCTCTCTTCCACAATTTGCTATTCAGCTTTGGTACGTACTTGGTAACAACCAAGGCTTATGCCATAATGATCTGAGTTCAATCCCCAATACCAATCGATCTTGTTTTCACACGAACACTGAGTTTTTTTTTAATATCTATATGCACACATTGCTATTCAGGTAATACATAATATGTTTTAGCTTTAGAATATGCCCCTTCTTCTCTGCACCACCCTGCTTCCCTGCACTAGGGTCCAACTCCTTGGTTCATGTACGTGAACCCTAGCAATAAATTTAGGGTGTAAATTTAATTGAAAAAAAAGCACAAACTGAACCATTAAGACAACAAGTTTGTTTTTTTAGAGAAGGCAATGATAATAATTAAATATTGTTTGAGAACAGTGGATTTATATTTATTTAAATTTGATTTGGACAAATAAAGAAAAAACCAAAATGTAAAAAGTATTCAATTTTGGAAAACATTTAAATTTGCCTTACAAAAATACATTTAGTAACAGATAAATATAATTATAACATTAGGAGAAAAATATTTTATTTACCATTCTCATCTTGGAAAAGTTAACCAATTTGTCTTCTGTGTAGTTTGGTGTGCCTTCCTCAATGAAGGCCAGGTCTGTAAGGTACATCCCCAAGTACGGCACACATGGAGGGTCACAACTAGCACACACACATATAATAATCCATCAACTGTTGAACACTTCAGGTCTACATTCACATAACTGCACAACATCAAATGGTGTAAAATACTACAATAGTTTTTATTATATTACTTTTTTAAAGCCTCTCTTAGGTTCTTGAACCTTCCCTCAGATGAGACCAACTTCTGCAGCTTGTCAATGATGGTTTTTGTCTGAAGAATAAAAGCAGAAACCTCAAAAAGAATCCAAAAATCAATAAGTAGGTGTTATGGACCAAATAAACATCATTATGAATGCCAGGTTTCCCCAGTAGAACATTGACCAGAGAACCTCACTGGCCTGTTTTCTTCCCATAATGCTTCCCGGTTCCATTTCAGAACAAATTTCAATCAGTACTACAAGTAGATATAAACATAACAATGCATTCAAACTAAAAATTAGTTATGAAATAAATATCTATGACTAAATAAACAAACATATGAACAAAAAGCAAAGGTATACATATTTCATAAATACAAGTTTTAAGGATTTTTTACATTTTTAGTGGTGTTTCATAAATGTCTGGTAGAAAATTTTTACTGTCCAAATTTGCTTTATCTTACCTGTTTGGAAACCTTGAGCCAAGTCTTTTTGAGACGGAAGATGGCGCTGCGATTAAGGGAAGAGGTGATCTCCAGAACAGCATTGTAGTTATGGAGACAGCGACAGATGTCAGCTACCGCCACCCACTTCTCCATCACAGCCACACGTGTGTTCACGTCCTCGCAGCGCAGGATCTCTGATGCAATTAGGTCGCTTATCTTTAAAAAGGAGTTGGTCACATTGTGTCTATAAGTACTTACGTAGTAAAACACATGATTATTAATGAAAAACAACATACAGTTCAGAAAATAAGTATTTGATACACTGCCAATTTTGCAAGTTTTTCCACCTACGAAGAAGAGGTCTGTCATTTCTATCGTAGGTACACCAACTGTGAGAGAAAATCCAGAAAATCTTATTAAAATATTAATTAGCATTTTATTGCATAAAATAAGTAATTTATACAATAGAAAAACAGAACTTAATATTTGTTACAGAAACCTCTGATTGAGGCCAGACGTTTTCTATAGTTCTTAACCACACTGCAGCAGGGATTTTAGCCCACTCCTCCATACAGATCTTCTTCAGACCTTTCAGGGTT
>JAUZSV010046771.1:0-15152 GCA_034780495.1 Parotocinclus cesarpintoi
CTTTTGATCTGTGATTTGTGTTCTATTCTGAATAAAATATTAGATGTTGGCATCTCCACATCATTGCATTCAATTTTAATTCACAATTTGTTTAGTGTCCCAACTTTTTTGGAATCCGGTTTGTATTTGCATAGATGTGAAAATATATTTGCTTGTTGCTCTGTTAACATAACATAAATCCTGTTAATAATCCAGGTAATAAACTCATATTACTACAAGGTTATGTAGTTGCGTGTCTCTGTGTTGCCAGGTTTCCTGCGAGTTCCTTAATTCGGTCTGCGATGGTGTTTCTTGATAAACTGACATTTTGAAATGTCTATATCTGGTCAGGACACACCTGCTCACAGAACTTCAGCATACACTGCTTCAAAAATGCACCTTCTGAAAAAGAAGACGCGTGAGCAATTTCTTCAGCTCCAATAAATCTAGCTTTCACAGCTGCGTCGTTTTGAGCCATAGCTCTTGTGAACATATGCTGCTGCGATCGCAGTTTTCCTTTTAGTTATTGTACAATTTGGCTTTTTTTTTTCTTGAAATCTACCTTTGGCATACTTAGCTCCATGTTTGGTAAATTGTACTCCCTGACAATTGCCACCACCTCATAACACAAAAGTCATACCTGTTTTTCCCCTTGAAGCACAAACATGTATTCGCCTTCCCATCTCTTTTGAAACTGTCTTCCATCGGCATCAATTTTTCTTTTCTTGGACATTTTAAGATCAATATTTGTAGCAATTTCTCAATTTCACTAGTCCAAAAAAATCACATATAAGAGAATACACTGTAATCTAGTAAGTACTAAAATACACTTGGTGGACCGTAAAAACGTGCATTGACCATAAATTCCATTTCCCACAATTCATGCCGATTATGTTACCCGTGAAACGACGGCATTAAGCCACTACATTGCAGTCAATGAGATCTTTTAAGCGCTCTTACAGGCCACATTTGGCCCACGGGTCTTGAGTTTGACATGTGTGCTACACTGCCCATTATGCTTTATTTTCATTTCTCTTTCTCATTTTCTTAAAAGTGACTTATTCAGATTAGCATATATTTTCATACACAACACAGCCAGGATATTTCACTTTGAGATATACTGCTACTGTCAAAGTTCTCACCCAGGATTACTCAGATATGTGGCCCTAATAACAGCAATACAAAGTTTTTCAAGGTAAACAAAAGGGTAAGACCAGGGTGTTCACGCTGCAAAAGCTTCTACCTAGAAGTATATGTTTTGATGTTCTATGAAGATTTTGCTCATATTGTCACAGAATTACAGACTAAATCAAACACACAGAGTTCTTGGTCAAGGCTGTGAGGCGCTGGGGGTCTCTCACCTGTCTCAGAGAACACAGGACACAGGTGTACCCTGGTGTAGTCCATCGCAATTATAAAAGGCATTCTGTATTTTTCAATATCTATTCTGCTTATTCTATATTTTATTTTTATGTGCACTAAACATTGTGGTTCTACAATTACGGACTGTAGTTCATCTGCTTCTCTTTACACATTCTGTGTCCCCTTCACTCTATTCAATATTGGCCAGGACCTCCACAGATCAGGTACTATTTTAGCTGTGATTCATTCCCAGCAATGAAGCGACACTGATATGGTAGTATGGTGTGTTAGTGTGCATTGAGCTGGTACGATTGGATCAGACATGCTGTAGTTTTAAACGTACTGTTTACTCACTCTCAGCTTTATTAGGGACATTAACCTTATTGCCCCACCTACATGTTTACATTGATTTAATAATGCAAAATGCTTAACATTGCCAAATCTTAACATGCCAAAACAAACAAAAAAAAAAACAAACCAAAAAAATATACATACATATATAAATATACATATACACCCATATATATATATATACACACACACATATATATATATATAGTGGAGGGAATTATTTGATCCCTTGCTGATTTTGTAAGTTTGCTCACTTACAAATATATGAAAAGTCAATAATTTTAAGGTTAGGTTTATTTTAACAGTGAGAGATAGAATATAAAAAAAATCCTGAAAATTACATTGTATAAAATATATAAATTTATATGCAGAGAGATATATTTTGCAGAGAGAAATAAGTATTTGATCCTCTACCAAACATTAAGTTCTGGTTCTTACAGACCAGTTAGACACTGGTACCACAGTCACCAAGAAAACCATTGGTAACACATTACGCTGTCATGGATTAAAATCCTGCAGTGCCTGCAAGGTCCCCCTGCTCAAGAAGGTACATGTGTAGGCCCGTCTAAAGTTTGCCAATGAACACTTGATTGATTCTGAGAGTGATTGAGAGAAGGTGCTGTGGTCAAAGAAGACACAATGTTGCTCTTTGGCATTAACTCAACTGGCCGTGTTTGGAGAAAGAGAAATGTTGACTATGACCCAAAGAGCACCGTCCCCACTGTCAAGCATGGAGGTGGAGACATTATGTTTTGGGGGTGTTTCTCTGCTAAGGGCACAGGACTATTTCACCGCATCATTGGGAAAATGGATGGAGCCATGTACCGTAAAACCTGACAACCTTCTTCCCTCTGCTAGGACATTAAAAATAATTATGTCCTCCATTGTATAAGCTCAGGTTGGGCCAGTTTAGCATAATCAGTCACCCTAACATATCTGTGGACAGCAGTAGCTTAGCGGTTTGTAACGCTAGACATAGAATGGCGAAGACAGACACGAAGTACAGTTGCAGGCCAGAGTTTATTCAAATATGGCAGGTAGAAACTAGGCAGTCCCAGGAACGGTATGTGGCACAAACAAGGTCCAAGGATTGGTACATGGCATAAACAAGTCCTGGGAACGATAAAACGTGCGTGGACGAGGAACGGAAGCCAAAGTAAAATGGTAAGTAACGTAAACAACTAAAATACAAAAAGGAACATAAAACAAGAAGCTAGGTGACGAGGCACTAACCACGAGGTATAGCAACTACAAGACTTTGCGAAGCAACATAGAAAGGAGGGAGTATAAATAATAGGAAGCCGATTAGTCCCAAATACATGTAATAAGTGCATGATCAGAGTTCATACGGAGGTGCCAGTTGAGATAGGAGCGGTAATGTTGCTGGAAATGCCCGTGACACGGTTATGGTCCAGGGTTCAAATCCCACCTCTGCCAAGCTGCCACAAGCTTAACCCACCATTGCTTGAATTGTAAGACTGTATCAGTTATAAGTTGCTCTGGATAAGGACGTCTGCTAAATGCCGTAAATGTAAATGCAATTATAAAAAAAAATTTAATGACTGTGTGAAGAAACCGGTGTACCTGTAGTAAACCCACGTGGAGGCCATGCATGCTCCACACATAGGAACCCAGGATCTATTTACTGTGAGGCAATGGTGCTACACACTAAGCCACTCCTGAGTGCCCCTATTGTAGATGTGGGCTCATCTGTTGGTGCACAGTTTGTATTAGTCATTCTTTAATGAAAACATATTTATTGTGCCAGTACACATTGTGGCACACTGGTAAGTACACTGACTGCTCACCAAAATTAGGGGATATTTCAAAATGAATACGAAGAGATTCCCACAAGAACTTGCTGGACAATCTGATTCTGTCCATGCCCTTTTACTGTCAGTGTGTTTTGGCAGTTTTCGGTCAACCTTCTGTTCACCTTCATGAATATATTACTTGCCACTCAATGACGATAATTGAGTTTGCATCTCATTTGCATAATCAAACAACTTTTCTTTTGGTTTTGACTTTTCTTTTGGTTTTCGGATGATCTTGCTTAATGAAATCCAATGTTTCTTCTTTTATTGCTTCATATTTGTTTTGAAATATCCCCCAATATTTGTGAGCATGTGTCCACCTAATATAGAGTCTTAGACGTAGGAGTCTTATCCTAGAGCAGTGAGCTCTTTTTGCTAATGCAATAACTATGGCTAGCTTTCTGTTTTTGTATCTGCTGTAAGAATAGTCAAAAGTGAGTCACACCTGCAGAAGCTGCCAAATAATCTCAAGCCTTAGGGACAGCATGGTGCAAAACAACTCAGCAGCTCAAGCTTATAAATCAAAAACAAGCAATGAACCAAAACAAGCACTCAGTGGCCATATTTGTCAACTTAATGGACATGAAGATTAGCACATTGCCACTTCCAGTGCTGGCTAACAGTGTGATTGGGGCTCATTGTCCTTATTTATTGCTTCATGTCTGCCAAAACACTTCTGTCCTGACTAGATAAATGAGCTTAGGATATTATACGGTTATATGTGAGGCAGGGATCTCAGGCTTTTCTATCTATGGCAGTGAGACTGGGCATGTAATTCCCTTTTGAGAAAGGCCACTATGGTGTTCTCTGGGCTCCTGGTTGTTTTGGAAGCAGGGCTCATATGGGGCCATTGGGTGACGCCAGGCTGCCTCAGTTGTCTGTGCTGAATGAGTGGGTGGGGGTGAAATCGTGGGAAGGCCCATTCTCATGTAGATTGACCGGAAAAGAACCCTTTGAACAAAGTTCTGGAAATCCATATGAGAAAGTCTCACTTCATTTTCAGACAGAAATGGGGCTCTTTTAGTCAGTGTACAAAGAATGCTTAGCATAAGCCCAGGAAAAAAAAGTGGGTTTTAAAAAGGTGAGTTTTTTAGACTCCCGTAGACCAAGGTAGGGTAATGTTCCATGTTTTGTTCCATCTGGCTACTATTGTATAGTTTGTGTCCCTTTGTTGGATTTCTACCACTTTTCTCTGAATTAAACCATAGCCAGTTCCCACCCTAGGGCTGCTTGTGTCTCTTCTGTTGCAAAATAGAGACTGATCTAAAAAGGTGAACGCTGAGTGGTGTACCCCAGCCACAGGCTTGGAGAAGAACACTAACTTCCATATATTGTGTAACTAAGCTACCAGATGCTCGTGATTGGCTAATACTCTGACAGGGAATAGCATCCTTCCTATTGTCGTCAATTTGTAAGAGCCCTACATAGAGCTGAGGAAAACATAACAAACTAACAGAAAATAGCCAGAGAATTATACCCAAGTCCCTGGTGCTGTGGCACTGACCATAACTGCTGAGCTGCCATCACACCTTGTCTATGTTTTGTTATGTTTTCTAGACCCAAGCCCTAATTGAGCAAGCCTAGAGGGACAGTGGAGAGGAAAAACTCCTTGGGGGGCTAGGAAATACACGATCAACTCCATTTATCACTTGTTCATTTACTCTATTATCCGCCTGATGAGATAACCACTGAAATTATGTTATCAGGTCATTTTATAGGGCTAAAATGCAGTGGGCGTAATGCAGTGGTTTTTTTTATGAGGTCATTTTCATTATAGGGAATGGCTTTGCAATTAATTGCAATTCATCTGATCACTCTTCACAATCTAGAGGTAATACAAATATCCCCATAAAAACCAATGCAGCAAACTTTGTTGAAACCCCAAATTTTTGCCATTCTTAAAACGTTTGGCCATGGCTGTACACTCATATAAACACCCTTTAGAGACACAAATTAACCCAACACTCATGTCTTCAGACTGTGGGAGGAAACCGGAGTACCTGGAGTAAATTCGCAAGGACACGGGGAGGAGATAAAGACTCCACACATAAAGGACCCAGAACGCATTAAGTACAGATTGAACCCAGGACCAGTGCTACCTACGTGCCTCCATAAAAACATTTTATACATGCAGCACAAGAAGCCGGTTTGTTGCCAGAAAAACAGTTTGTTGCATGATTAATTAAATTATTTCTACATATTATAAGAGGGCTGTGTGTCAGCGCACCCAAAATGAGAAAAAAAATGAAACAAAATATTAAACTAAAATGTAAGTACAACCATGAAGTTGTGCTGTCTGTGTACGTTTTTAAGCTGTCACAATGACGGAAGAATGCCTGTGTTGGGGCTAGTGGTTAAGGTACTGGATTATGGACCAAAAGGTCCTGGGTTAAAATCCCACCTCTGCCACAGTTGGGTCCCTGAGCAAGGCCCTTAACCCACAATTGCTTGGGTTGTAAGACTGTATCAGTTGTAAGTCACTCTGGATAACGGTGTCTAAATAACATAAAAGTAAAATATAAAAGTAACTGCCTGAACAGGTTTTGTTTTGAAGTGCAATGTGAGTGCAGACCAGCAGGGGAGTGGGGACTCAGTATGAGTACATTATGAGACCCAATAACACTCATAATTACATTATGAGACCACTACTTAGTTACAAACTACTGGACACCTAAATTGGCTCCACAGTTTTTATTCAGTGTGGTTCCCAATATAGACCACTTACTATAGTCCTCTGCTTATGTGCTCATGCTGGATTTTCTAAGTATCAAAATAACACCATATGATGCAAGTTGTGCCACGGAAATTGGGTTAGGCTGAACTCTTGGCACCCCTGAGCCGCACCCAAGCAGTTTAACTATGAGAGTTTGTAAGTACATCCCTCTTCCTTTCTTCTTTCTGTTGCATACTAGAACTTCTCTTTTCTCTGGTCACCTGGTGAACTGCGGGAGTGGATGCTGTGGCCTACCACAGATCACCCACCCACTGCCTACCTCTCTTAACTGTGCATACATGATATGACCAAAAGTATGTGGCACCCCTTCTAATAATAATATGTTATTTTTAGATATATTTTTCTTTTACATAATATAAACCATAGGGACAAGGACTCTCCCTAGACATTATAATGGAATGTACTGAACATCCCAATGATGCTTACCGGTAGTTTGTAGTAACTAATTAACTTGTCATGATTTTGTTTTGCATAGTTCATACTAATAACCCTGCTATTGGATGTAATATTTGGATGTCTACACACTTTTGGCTCTATGGGTGTGCATGGATGTTTTGCTAATTTGCTAATGATATACTTATTTCTAAACTAGGCAGGGTTTTAGTATATTTATTACATCATCTATTATGGCCACTCTAACCACCACAGGGTTAATTCAATTAAAATTGCTAAGAAAATATCTTAAGGTATTTGGCAGTCGACATTTATATTAAATATCATGGCATGTCATGACCACGACCAATATCTAACAACCATACAGTGAATTTTAAAGAGATTTTCAATTCATTTCATTCATCTTGCGTAGAAGTTCTTTGGTACTTAGTCCTTATCCCTTGAAGTGCCTTAGGGATAAGAAAATGAGTCAGAATGAAAACTGGGCCTGCGTCAGCCTGCTGTTTATTGTCCATGTCTCTTCACACTAACAGCTGCTTGTCATATTGGCTGCGTACTTGTCCCCTGTCAGCTGGCAGCTGGAGTCGAGCACAAACAGTTTGTCATGTACACGCATGCTGGCATATATTAGGACTGGCTGGCAGTAGCAACCCAAATGCTACAGAATTATGTTTAGTTTATAGTTTATTATATGTGGTGGAGTTTAAAGAACTTATGCAGTGAAAAAGTTTGTAAATGTAGTGTATTGTCTGATGTGTTCGTCTTTATTGCACTGGAGCAACAAGGTTAATGTAGTTAACAAAGTCTTGTGGCACCGAATGGTATCTATTCATCAGAAAATATAATTGTTGTGAAGAGGTCGAGTGACTTAGAACACAGCATATCGGTCTGCACCACTGGTCTATGATTTGCACGTCTTAGATTTCTTTAGTCATAGCTCAGTTTTTTTCCTTATTCGTTTACATTCTTTTTATTTACTAAAATTTGTCATGTAAAATGGACTGAAATATAACACTTCAAAAAACATACTTAAGTACGGTAATGGTAAAATTACAGATTTAAAAATACTTAAAATACAACTACACAAAAAAATTACTCAATTACAGTAATATGAATAAAGGAGATGAGTTACTTTCTACCTCTGAGGGTCTGTGTGCACAGCTGTCAGCTGAGTATAAATAAAACCATAATACCCATAAGTTACTGTATACGAAGTCTATAAGCCTCCTTTAAACTTTAATATATGTGTGATCAACAAAATGTGAGATAAAATTATAGAAGAATAAACATAAAATAGGCTATAATGCTTGTTTTTGGTGGTTATATGCTCTCTTTGTGTAAATGAAGTCTAAGTGCGCTTGAGTGGCACAAAAATTCCCATCGAATTTGAGTTTGATGTTGCCTTCTAGCTGGGTTGCACATCACTCAGTCTTCTGGAATATTTCCCATGTATTCCCTGTGATTCCAGTTAGGCTCAGAGCCTAATCTGAACTGGATTAAGAGGTTATGGAAAATGTGTGAGTGTGTGACTAGTCACTCACCAGCCATGTTATTGGACACAACTGTTTCAGTGCTTGTTAATGCAAATATTTAATTACATCAAAGAGCAGCAACTAAGTGCATTTAGACATGTACAGTAGATATGGTCAATATGACCTGATTGAATAGGGAAGAAAGGTGTTTTTAAATGACTTTGAACGTGACATGATTGTTGGTGCTACACAGTGTGGTCTGTGTATTTCAGAAGCGATTCACGTAAAGTCATTATTAGAGTTTGCAGAGAGTGGTCTGAAAGGAAAAGCATATCCAATGAGAAGCAGTCATCTGAGGGAAAATGCCTTGTAGATGTCAGAAAAGAATGTCGAGACTGGTTTGAGTTGATATATCAAACCTTGAAGTGAATGGGCTACATCGGGTGCTGTCAACTAAGAACAGACAACTGAGGTTACAGTTTGTACTGGATCACCAAACCTGGACAACAAAAGATTGTAAAAACTCTTCCTGCTCTGCTGAGTCTCTATTTCTGCTGTGATGTTTAGGTGATATGATCAGGATTTGGTGGTGAAAGATCAATCTTGCATTGTATCAACAGTTCATGCTGCTGCTGGAGTAATAGTGTGTGTGTGTGTGTGTGGGGGGGGGTGTCTTGGAATACTTTGGATTCCTTACTTTCTTTACTATCATTATTATTATTAATGTGTTTTTCTTTATTACTATATTTATCCTATCTTCTTTATTTCTTGTACCACAGACTTTAAGTACTGACTTATTCTATCTTGTCTTCAGAGCAGTGAATTTCAATGTACTTTGTACCACCTACAAACACGTGCCAAATAAAAATATTGTGTCTTGAATCATTAAACAAACTATGACAATAGAATAACTTTCATTGGTTTTCACCTTTCCCAATAATAAGCTTGTCATCTTTCTGATCTGCTCTGCAAAGTCCATACTAATATCCCTGCTTTTAGATGTAATATTTGGATGTCCACAAACTTTTGGCCTGTATACTGTACGTGTGCATGGGTATTTGTTATTTGTTTCTTATATACATTATGTCTGAATTAGGCATGATTTCACTATATTCATTACATCATGCATTACCATAGCCTCCACATGCTATACTGAAGTTGATATGAGCTTTATCTTATTTAATGTTGCTTTTGGAAACAATAATTATTCACCACAGGAACAAGGTTATGTCAATATTAGACACATGGACATCGGGCCAATTTTAGTCTTGGGGATAAAGTAGGTAACACTGTTGCTTCAAAGGAGACGGAGAAGGTCCTGGGTTCAATCCCAGATTTAGCAGTCTGGGTAATTTCTGTGTGGAGTCTGCATGCCCTCCCCGTGTTTGCATGGGTTTACTCTGGGGGCTACCAAAGTAAACCCACATGGACAAGTAAACTTCACATAGGTAGTGTCCAAGGTAAGAATTGAACCGTAAATCTCTGGAGCTGTGAGACAACTTCATACAACAAAATATCATATTAGGCATTTAAGGTACATATTAATAACCAAATTATGGTATGACCCAGCTGACAGCGAAACCCTATTACATTCTGCTGAGGGGAAATAAAGTGAACTCCTGCCCATATTTAAAGGACCACTTTACCTTTGAGTGTAAGAAATGCAACAGCATCATCATGCTTTATTATAGATCTTCAGATTCTATTGGTTAAAAATGTTTTATGGGATGTTCTGCACTAAAATGAAGCATTATATCTTCCTACATTTTTCTGTCATTTGTCGACATGTGTTTTGTATTATATTTTATATTACACTTTTTATGTACTTTTACTTGTACTTCAGTAAATTGCATCATAGTAACAATACATTTAATTGAGGAGTATATTTTAGTACCCTTTCCACCTCTGCAGACCTTCTACAGTCTTTCACATTAACCTGGAAGAATGGACTGTCTCTAGGTTAGTACTGTTGATCATTGTGGCAGCAGAAATTTAAGCATTGCACATCACAGCCAACGCATTTGATCAACCTTGCCAATGGCCTTGTTACTGTTGCCCTGACAACCTAGGATAGTTTTAAATTTCACACTTTATGCAATTAGATGTTGTCTCTCCAAAGGCGTGAAAGGATGGAAGGTATGATGGAGGTGCCAACTGCTCATTTAAAGAACAAACTGATTCAGGAAATATTTCTGCTGATGCCTCTTGAGCTCCCCAACTCTGATGTCAGCACTTCGTTAATTGACACTCATTAAACAGAGACCTTTATAATTAGTGACATGGTTAAACTGGTTTTAAAAAGTACTGCTTTACAACTTCAATTCCAATGAATTTGGGATGTTGTGAAAAACATAAATAAAAACTGTAAATGAAATCTGTTTCAACCTGTTTTAGCCTGTTTCATCATCTACAGTCCATAATGTCAACAAAAGAATCAGAGAATCTGGAGAAGTCTCTGCAATTGAGCAGCAAGTCAGAAAACAACTTTAAATGCCTGTGACCTTTGATCACTTGTACATGTTACAACAGCATGGTTCTGTAGCAAACCTGCAGTCCAAACCTGTCTCCCACTGAAAATGTATTATTCAATTCAATTCAATTCAATTTTATTTATATAGCGCTTTTTACAATGGTGCATTGTCTCTTATGAAGTGCAAAATACAACAACGGAGACCCCGGACTGTTGAGCATCTGAAGTTGTACATCAATCAAGAATGGGAAAGAATTCCACCAACAAAGCTTCAACAATTAGTGTCCTCAGTTCCCAAATGCTTAATGAGTGTTGTTTAAAGGAAAGGTGATGTAACACAGTGTGATGTAACAAACACGCCCCTGCTGTTCAGTGTTAAGTCGGTATTAGTTTCAGCTAGGCAGAAGCACCCTGAAGCTTATTATAAAATAAGCTTTGTTTTAATGATGCAGTATACGCTATATTTATCTCCTCGGTTCATTATATGTTCAACTTATCATGGATTTGTTGGAACATTTGCCCATTGTATATCAGGTTGCACCTGTAAAAAAACAACTCTATCAATGCATATAACGCCTTCTACAGTGTGGATTTCAATTTACATGATTCCTTAAAGAAAAATAAACTGTGGTACACGATGAGCCTTCTGTAACAAAATTAACGACAAGAACCGAGGTACCACTCTTGACTATGGTAATATCTGGCCAGTGTCCATTTTGGTTAACATCCTGTTTCACATAACGTGATGCAGCACTTTAACAGTGCCCACCTACAGGGGTTGGACAATGAAACTGAAACACCTGGTTTTAGACAAAGGTTTGGCTATAGCAGGCCAGCCGTGTATATTGACCCTGTGGATCCGGACGGACAGTTCTGGTGGAAACGAGAGTTGAGGTGCACATTTAATTCTGCCATGATTTGGGCAGCCATGGTTTTATGTTTTTTGGATACAATTCGGTTTAGTACCCGAACATCCCTTTCAAACAGTTTCCTCTTGCGTCCACAGTAAACCCTGTTGGATGTGGTTCGTCCTTCTTGGTGGTATGCTGACATTACCCTGGATACCGTGGCTCTTGATACATCACAAACCTCCAACACCAAAATGTCAGGTGTTTCACTTTCATTATATAACCCTTGTATATATCTTGTAGTAATTATGGAATTAGTATTAAATGTGGTAGATGTGCGTTAAGTTTACGTGTTTATGTTCTCTGTACCATTCAAATTAGGAACACTGTACAGGCCAGGGTTTCCCTTTGCTTTCAGAACAGCCTCTGTTCCTCATGGCATGGATTCCACAAGATGTTAGTGTTTCCTTTGAGATTCCACCCAATGTTGCCATGATTGGCTAACGTACAGTAATAAATTCTACCAAATCCCAAAGGTTCTCTATTCCATTCTGGTGCATTAAGGCCACTGAAGAACATGTCTTGTACATGAAGCCAGTTTGAGATGACCTTTGCTTTGGGACATGGTGCATTTTCATGCAGGAAGATTGTGGCCAGGAAGGGATGCACGTGATCAGCAACAACGCTCAAATAAACTGTGACTTTCAAATAATGACCGGTATTAACAAGCTTAGAGTGTGCTGGGAAAACACTCCACGTATATTACACCACCTCCACCAGCCAGAACTGTCAACACAAGGTTGAGGCCATGGATTTGTGCTGTTAGTGAAAAATTCTGACCCCATCATCTGTGTGCTTCAACAGAAATTGGGATTTATCAGACCAGACAGACTCTTTTGAAAAAAGAGTTACAGTATGATTAACGGTGAATAAGGTGTAATGTTAAAAAATAATAGTTGTCCTATATAAGATTTTTGGTACTTGAATATAAAATGATAAAAAATTCTAATATGCATTCCTTGATGCAAAATGTGTTTGGGGTATGCTCATTATAAGTGCTGTGACCAATGGGAAGTTGAATTGTTGATTGCACCTTGTGATTCCAGAGAGGTACTGATTAGCAGCCACAAAGTCCACGTGCCTTTTTCTTACCCACACTTTCTAGAATCACATTATTTATTGGTATCACCATGTATCTAGCGTTGTCTTCAAAAGTTTATCTGTGTCAGTACAACAAAAAAAGGTAAACTGGGCACCTATTTAATCATTTAGATTCAATAATGAGGAAATTCTGCATTTCAAAAGCTTTATAAATAAATTTCTGCTTTTGTTAAAATTAGATTTCAGAATTGTAATATTCTGAATATTAAATATAAACTTATGTATAATTTATATAGCAAGGAAAACATGCTAGAAAACTGTTTCCAAAACTGTGGCACAGAAGCTAAACCTTTTCTCCATACACACTGATGCAAGATTCAGCTAATGCACAATTCATACATACTTAGAAGTAAGGTGTAATTAGGAAATCTGCAAATTTGTGGCAAATTCCACGTCTTTTTTTTTTTTTTTCAAGAAGCCTCAGGATTAACCCAGGAATACAAAAGAACACCACATGCACTCTCTCTCCTGGGTCACAGCAGTGACGATTAATCATTCGCATGCTTGCTATAGGAAGAGCTTTTGGGTATTGTAAGAAGATGAAAGCTTCTGCCTCCCAGGAGCTAAGCAATCAAAATGTGGAGTGAATCGTAGTCATGTACTCTGGGGAAACTTAGTTTTCCTCTCTTCTGTGCTGTGTTTATTACATTCAGTTCACTGTGAGCTCAGTTTTTAGAAGATGGTTTTAAAGCAGTGTGTAGCAGAGATTTTTGCCACAAACTAAAGGAGAAATTTGTGAAAGGCCCATTTATATATATTTATATAATGTGCCTCAAACTGGACCAACTAGGCAAATATTAATATTGAATACAGACAATTTAAATCGGCATAGGTTTATCTTTTATCTTTAAAAAAAAGTTTCTACATGCACTGCCATTTGTCGCTCTTGGTAATTTTCTATAGTAAAGGGGATAGGAATGAAGACAACTTTTAGACAAGTGGTTAATTACTTAAGAATTGAAGCTTTTATGCATTATCATGTGCCAGTTCATATAACGACTTTGATCAGTTCTTTAATGTCCAAATTGGTATCATGTTTGGAATAGCAGCTACACTGTGATAACACATGAATGTGCTGGATTATGCGGTATGTTGACCTGAGAGTGCTGCTTGAGTTTTGTAGGCAGCTTTTTAAAATGTTGTCATTTGACTTTGTCAATGACTCTCACTCTCATTAACCACATCATCTATGGTGAAACAGTTGTTTTTTTGCAAGCTCTCACACTGGGGGTCAAATTCTGAAACCACTAGTGAAAATGCTTTATATTTATTAATGGGATATTTCATTTTGAAGTGTCCCCTCATTTTTGTGAGCAGTGTATTTTGCTGTGCATCTTTACGTGGCAGCAGCAGAGTGACAGCAAGCTCATCTAAGGTCAGAACGAACAGTTGTGAAAGTTTTCACGTTTATTAAGAAAGAAATGCATTTATCAATTTTGGCACTGATATAAACTCTGGAGGTGCTGTCTCACTTTTCTGTGATGTTTAACATTTCCAAGTCGCCTGAACAGAGTAACATGCTCTACAATCATGAACTACAAAATAAAGACTAAAATGCCACAAACACATAGAAATCGTAGATTAGTCCCTCCCTCCTGCATCACATCTTAAACTAAACTGGCTGGACATATTAAATTCTTACTTTCCTATAGTGTCGCACCATCGAGTATTCCTTAGTCTACTGTAGTGTCAAATGAAACAAAGACCCATGAGAAAACAATAAAGAAATGATAAACAGTCAGCACCATCTAGAGTCGCTGCCCAATTTTAATGACTTCATCGCCAAAGAGTCACACAAATAATTGTTGCAACTCCTCAGGGGCTAAAACGTGAGAACAGTGCTCGAGCACGGCCGGACGTCTGCTCCCTAGAATAAACCCACGGAACGACTCATCACGGAACATTATGCTAAGCGTAACTTATCAGGTCGACTAATTATCTGCATTTAGAGCCTCTTTTTTTTAAAGCGGTGTGTCAGGATGAATCTCATTTACAACAGTAATGACAGCTTATGCTAATGAACACAGCCTCATTTATCAGAACCTTAGCGTGACTGGAAACAGAGGGGCAGTCAGAGGATCAGAAAGTATGCTCTAAATGTGTATTTCATTTAATATAGTGTATATATAAACACACACATATATGTTACGAGATGTGTTGGTTGGTTTTAGGACCCAAGGATGCGAGATAGACGGAATCCCACAACGTATAATAATAATGGGGAAATAATATAAAAAAAACTAAAAGGGAATAAAGAGCGGAGGGGAAGGCTCCTGAACACAAAAAAATCAAAAGGATAAAATGGCGCGCCGCTTGTGTTGCGTTTATTTTATTTAGTTTATTACTAATTTAAATTTTATCATTGATTTATTATTGACTTACAGTGCATCCGGAAAGTATTCACAGCGCTGCACTTTTTACACATTTTGTTACGTTACAGCCTTATTCCAAATTGTATTAAATTAATCTTTTTTCTCAAAATTCTTTACAAAATACCACATTATGACCACGTGAAAAAAGTTTTTTTGAGAGTTCTGAAAATTTATTAAAAATAAAAAACTAAGAAAT
>JAUZSV010046879.1:0-15147 GCA_034780495.1 Parotocinclus cesarpintoi
ATGGATCTAACCTTGTGCGTGTCGCTGGATGGCCACTGATGCCGATAAGTGACGTTAAAGAAGCCAAATAAATAAATAAATAAATGTGTGTCAGAGCTGGTCATGCTGCAAACTGACCAATTCTGGTTACTGGCTGATTGAACGGTGCATCTTTATCGAGACATTTTGTCTGTTTCGCGCCACCCTAGTTGCCGCTGCTTGTTATTAATAGTTATCTTCCACTCCGAACTAATCAAAGAAATTGTGAAGCAAGTCAGATACATATTCATACTTCTTTACTTTTTTTTTTTTTAAATTGGCAGAGCTAAAATGTTCACAGTAATATTTTGAACTGCAGCAACAACAGGATCTTGAAGTTCTACCTTTTCCAAGGCGGTTTGCAAATCGAACAGAATTGCTGTTTAATGGTACAGCATAAGTGTGTTTATTATTCTACATTTTTATAACAAAACCTCCAAATGAGGCACGTTTTCCAGACAGCCATGCTAAATGAGAACGAGTATTTTAGCAGATAATATACAATACTGTTCAAGTGCATGTCTTGTGCCTTTGTGGTTAGAATTAGGACCTAAGAAACCAGCTGATTGGGTATCTGTTTATTCTACTGAATGTTTTCACATTCAGAGAACTGATTCTCGATTAGCACAAAGCTTAAGAACAAACTAACTTGTACCATTTATGGAGCCATGCTGCAAGTATGCAATTCCAGGAATGCAAATGGTTACCAAGAAATAATCCAAAATATTCACTGTCAATATGTTATCTTTTTGTGAGCGATTCCATGTGCGTATTTACACAGGTGGAGAAGGATTTTGGCTAAAGAGGCAGATCAAGAGGACATGTGACTTGAATTTTCACACAAAGCGGCAACAAAGGCTTATTATTTTATTTTGGATAGGTTTTGATACTTTTTTTTTTTTTTTTTCTTCATATGATCTCTTACAGCCTTGTCGTGGAAAGACATCAAATGGAATCCGGTGTTTTATGTGAATATGAAAATGATTACTGACATGTATAGAAATTAAATAATCTAAAGCAGACCCATGCTCAAGCAAAAGGCGGTATTTATTAACAATGATCGGGTCAAACAGGAGAACTTTCATCCTTCATCAGATCCAGGTTAAGAAATGGCTCATCATTGCTTAGCAAACACCTGAACTGACTTTGTACTGAATTTTGCCAAAACTAATTGCTGCAAATTCCAGACTTGCACGCTATTGGTTATTTGAATAACTTAATAATTTGCAGATAGCTCTTGATCTATGTTCACTGAGAAAAACTGATTTCGGAAGGAATTTTTTTTAGATTCTGTGTACCAAATAAGGTTGGGTGTCAAAAGATTTCAAGAACCTGTTACCTGTTAAAAAAATAGAACCTTAATTAATTCCACTTATCGTTTCATATTAATACATTCTTTGCTTCAAATACATGTTTAGTGCAAAAGATGTGTGTAAGCGGGTACCTATCTACCATGACACAAACATGTAATCAAGTAAAGACAGTACATTGTGTGTTTGGATATGGTCGGCTCGGAATGTGCATACTTAAAAGCGTTCAAAAGTCTGGTTCCACACTGAGAGAAAATGAAAAGGCTAAATGCAGTATGTGTGACAAGTTGAACTGTTATAAAAGACCTTCAATGTGGCAAAACGTCTAAAACACCAGAATGGTTTTGGAATTCAATTTAACTGACTGTGGTAACTTTTGAAATGTTTTAGATCAGTGTTTTAGGACATTAAACCACATTTAGTTTATAAAAAGGTTTAAATGGGAAGAAAAGGTTTCATGCAGAAAATGACTACTTTTAATGTTAAAATATATTGCTTACAAAAATTAGAGGATATTTCAAAATGAAAAAAAATGTAATATTTTGGAATAAAAATTGGAGTCGATGAGGATGATGTGAAACTGTGAACCCTATGCACCAACACTGAAAATGTTATTTTAAAATTAACTATGTGGTGCAATTCCAACCTTTTCTAACAACAATCTATTTCTATTTTCTATCAAAACAACAAGAAAGCAACATTTTTCAGCCCAACAGATAATGACATCATGTACGATTGTACCCGTAAGTGCATTGCCAAATCCAAGATTAAACCGATGCCATAACATGGACACCGTGAATCAGGATTTTGGTAAACCTGAGATTATACCTTTTACCATTTAAAACATAAAACTTGTAAGAGCTGAAAATGTGTCGGCCCTGCCAAAACAATCAGTCTGTTCCATGTGGCATATTACAATGTCTTGGACCCTTCAGATTACAACAGGGCCAAACTGCTTTCATAAAAACAAGTGCTGTGACCATGACTGGGTCTCACGATGAGGCCATATGTGCTAATGACAAGCTGATGCTGATATAGACAGGACATTCACTGGGGGAGCATGGAGCCATGCAAATCTGTTCTTGGCAAGCAGACTTTTGGAAAATGCATGTGAAATTTTATAGTTCTGCGTGTGAGAAGATTAGTAATTGCACAAAAACATTGTTCTATTTTAATCATTTTGATCGGTTTAAACTGACTTGTTTGTGGATTCATTAAACGCGCACAGCTGAAATTGCTGGCCAGCACCTGGTAATCAAACCATAACTTGCATGTTAGCCTGTAAGGTCAATTCAAATTTTATTGAGAGCTAAGCCGTAATAAAGGGTCAAGGGTCTTGTAACAGGCAAGTAAAATATGAAAATGACCAAACTTGTTAGGAGCCATTAAGGAACGACTCTGTTTTACCAAAGTAATCTCAGGAAAAGAAAAAGAATGCCTCTTTTGTAGTGAATGTGCTCAGACGAAGGGGTGAACGGAAACCTGGTGACCTATAGTACATTACAATTTATGTAACTTTTAACCTGGGATTTTAAAGGTAATGGAGCACTAAAAGTGCTTTCCCATCAAGCAGTGCTAGGGATTAATTTGAGCAGAACTATATGCTGTAGAGCTCCCCTGAGAAGCACGACGATTATGTAAACAGTACCGGTGTAAAAGTATACTTCAGTATGAGCTCAATCTCCATATTTTAGGTGCTTGTTACTTGTTTTCACATACTTTCAACATTTAGGGTTCCTATGTACTGGTAAAAGTGCCTACCTTGAAGTAGGTACCTATAAATTGTGTTCTGGGAACTACAGACATCCATAGTTCCTGCATTGCACTACTAGAACTAAGAAAAAGACCTTCCAATGAGAATATGCCCAATACCTTTGGTGCTAATGAAGTGGGAACTCTACTAAATTAAGGCAAAGTTTATGGCCAGTCTTTTTCCCCACCAAACAAGATCATCTTCTATCCTGTGAAATACACTTGACACAGCTTTTTTTTCCTTTTTAAACTGACACTATGAAAATGAAAAAAGTTCCTAATTCCCTCTGGACATCACATTCCTCACTCAAGCCTTAAATGTATAGAAGTTTCTGATCGATTTGGCCCATAATTTTGGAAACGTTTTTACTAGATTTTTGAAAGATGACCAACCACAAGAGCATTTTTGAGGTCAGCCATTGATGTTCGACAGTTGATGCTCCAATTCAGACCAAAGGTATTTAATAGCATTGAGGTCAGGGCTCCGTGCAGACCAGTCCTCATTAAACTTGGCAAACCATTTTGGATCTTAACTTATCCACAGGGTATTGTCATAGAAACGGGGAAAGACCTTTGCCAGACAGTTGACACAAAGTTGGATGCACATAATTTTCTCAGTCATCTTATGCCGCAGCTTTTTCCTTCGCTGGAACTTAAAAGCCCAGAACATTCCTATTCCATCAAACTGTACATTTGTCACTGTAGCTCGCTTGAAATCCAAAAATGAAAAAAAAAAAAAAAAAGCCCAAATATCGCAAAAATAGTTTTACACTAGAAAGAGGTGAAAAACTCTATGGTGGAAAGGTTTTCGAATAATAATAATAATAAGTACCTAAATCACGCATGCTGCAGAGCAACCCAAAACACACATGCAACACGTTTCAGTTCTCATTTGCTGGGCCACTGATCGTCCTGCCGGTGTCTCTGAATGGCAAATGACGTAGCTATGAACAATTGTAAATGTCTGTAAAAATGATTCCGCTACAAGCAAAGACTGAGTTAAATTCCACTCATTTTGCCTGTTTTAGTGCCACTCCTAATCATGATAGTTTACATCATGTAAAGTAAAGGATGGAAACCCAACCCGCAAACTTTTCTGCCTTAATTTCATGATATGATATAATATCGTACTTCATTAACAGCGTGTATCAAGAGCAACTACCTTACAAACAGTCCACAAGCAATTGGTTAAGGGATTTCTGTAAAGAAGTGGTAGCTTGCGCTAGAACTTTCAAACCTTTAGTGTTGAATGCTTGTGCCATGCAACCAGCCTTTTCTTTTGCTTTAGAATCATCTAGTGCTGTACTTCGACATTTTTTTTAACATTTATTATTTTTTTATTCTTTTTCATCCTGAGTTGTGGGGTCATTACCTATCCCTGGAGAACACAGCCTATGGTGGTTGTGGGCTGGAAACGCCAAAGAGCCCTCTTAGCTTAGTGCATATGGATTTAGGCATATGAGCAGCAGATAGGTCATTAAAACACAATATATAAAGCAAATCGAGAATGTTTTGTAAGTTATTGGTAAGTGTTGCAAGTGAGCACACATGGTGACTTTGTTCCGTTTGTCTGCTGTTGTGCCGCTGTGTCTCACCCCATTTACCCTCGACTTTAACTACATTTTCAGATCTTAAGGTAACATATTGGCTTGTTTCTTTGAAGGTGGATGCATTTAAACTGGTAGTTTGCTGAGACATGAATTACTTAAGATTACCATTAACTGAATATTAGATTTGTTAACACTACATAATTCTGTATGTTAGACTGCTTCCTTCTGTTCTGTCTAAGTATTTTGTTATTAAATTTAAGACCAATCAAATTATCCACCGTTTTTTACAATTTTTTTTGCTTATGTTATCCAGGTTAATAATTCAATTCAATTCAATTCAAGTTTATTTATATAGGGCCTTTTACAGTGGAGCATTGTCTCAAAGCAGCTTCACAATATTACACTTTTTTTTTTTAAAAGTCCAATCCCAAGTTGAGCAAGCCTAGGGCAACAGTGGCAAGGAAAAACTCCCTAAAATGGTAGGAAGAAACCTTGGAAGGACCAAGACTCAACAGGGGACCCATCCTCCATGGGTAGCCTAGATGCTAACTAAATAAATACCAAAAGTATATCAAATTACAGCAAAACCATGTCATCATCTTTGCTTGCTGACATCCATTAGATCACGTTACAATCTCCACCTTCAGTTTGCAGCATGCCTAAGCTCTACAGCTGTGTTCATGTGGGAATTTGGCCTTAACTGCTGAAATTTAATTAGTAGAATCCCATTCTCTGGATGATCATGTTACTTGCAGGTAATGCGATGCCAGCTGGTATGATTCTGCCCTTTCCCATAGGCTTTTTGAGACGCAGTCCTCCTGCCACAGTGCTTTTAGCTCAATGGTTGATTACAAGTGGGAGGACGGAGGAGTGTTTGAAAAGGTCCAGATGCCTTATCCACTCCCGAGAGTGCTGTATTGTCCTTGGCCTGCCGAGTGATGGTGGGGATATTGAGGAAGCCAATAAAGAAATTAAACGGGTTACAAGAAATGAAAACGATCACAAATTGTATGATGGGTATAAAGTGTTGGTAGCATCGAGACAGACCTTGAGGATGATCAAACCCATGTGTGCTGGATCTGAAGGATGACGCTTGTGCTGGTCTTGGCGTGAACGCAGGCGGGACAGACCACCGGTGTGTGGCAGAAAGAAATATCGAAGTGATTTATAGGGTGAAAGCGTGTGTGTAAATGTTTAAGTCAACGTATACACGTATTTAAAAAGTTTTGCTTTGACAAATCTGACCACCTGTGAGTTACCAAAGGGCAAAGTGTGATCACTCGGAAGACATTTAATGCTGTGTGCCAGTGTCATTTTTATGCCGTCCACGACGTTTTGGCTCAGCACTGTACATGCTCAGTGAGATGTATTAATAAGGAGGACCGAATTGAAATTCAGTTCTAAGCCCAAGCAGACTGCAGAATGCATGCAAGCATTAGCTTTCGGGCTAATTTATGGAGTGGGAGGTACATAGGGCCAGCGCATATGTGTTATGGATCGCCTGTGGACCCTTTAAGTGCAGCCTGACAAGAAGAAAGTAACGGCCCATCACATGTGTATATCCTGATCCTTTTGAGGTTCCCCTTTTGGCTCAGCCAAAGCCCAATCTGGTAGTGATTGAGAGGATGACATCAGAGAGCTCGCAGTTGAAATGGTTATGTGGCGAGCAGCTCTGTAGATGTGTGCAGACTGGAAAAAAAAGCAGCGTGCGTCTTTTTATTCTCTATTAATCTGCACTTTTTTGCTGCTTTTATCTGTGACCACTGGCTCCAAGTGCTGAATTAATTATGCCTTGTATAGCACAATGGCCCTAGTGGAAAGCCTATCTAGAAGAGGCTGTTTTTTGTATCAGCAAAGATAAGCGAACATATTCCACATACACACTTGCACTTAGTCACTCCCTCCCCCCACAATTACAAAGCCTAAGTATGATACATATGGCCTACAAAAGACAAGCATGAACCAGTGTGATATATAGGACCTTTAAAAGGCATTTTCTGTGCCACACAAAAAAAGCTGTCACATCTGAATGGGGTCTGTATTTGGCAGGATGAAGTAGGACCATGGAGTAGCAACTCTGTTTTCAGGCTTGCAGTGAATCATGAAGCAGTTCTGTGGGTTTGGGAGAGACACTTTGAAGAAAACAGCCCATGGTCTAACAACACCCAGTTTACATTTTCCATGGCGTCCTTAGTTTAATCAGTAACCTCATGACAGCTTTTTTGAAAGCTTTCACCCTTAAACTACCACTTCATAGTTTTTGAACTGTGCTTAAAGCAATCACTTATGTTCACACATTTTTACTATTTAAGGTGGTAGTAAGTTCAGGAATAGCATGAGAATGATTATGTTGGGAAGAGGTGGTACAATGAAGTAAATGTCTTTTTCAATGGATGCAAAATGGGTCACAAATGCAGAGGGTAATGATTGGTAAAAAGGGTTGACTGCAAAGACCACAGGGTGAAGAAAGTAGCTGAATTTGTAGGGGGGTCTAAGCATCCGGTTGTGTCAAAATCTCAGTCTAGAGGAAATTCTAATCAGAACTATGACTGAAACAGGAAACTGATGGACAGGGAGCACCGGCATGTTTCACCTATGTTTCACAGCTTCTCTGACATTGCCTCTAGAAGTCCTTTCCAACCAATTTCTGAAGGAACACTAGACAAGGAATTTCATACCATAAACATATGGAGCAGAGTGGCACTTGAAGCCTTTGCTCATTTCTGGAACAAAGTTGCCCATGCACGGTGGGTTACAATAAAAAAAAAAAAAGTGTGTGTGTGTATATGTATGTGTGTGTGTATATATATATATATATATATAATGGTATTGGTAAGTGGTATATTGTTTCTGCCCGTTAATGATGCTAGGCAACGTGTTCATCAAAGATCTCAGGAAGCTTTTAATGAGTATGCAACCTGTAGTTCAAGCTGGATAAGGTTCTGTCATGTCCTGTTGTGTTTGTATCAAATAGAAATTAGTAATTTGGTTGTGTTCAAAAGGCTAAAAAGTGACTCATTGGCATGATAAAAAAAATCAGTAGCAGTCACACAAAATCCCCAGATGTGATACTCATGAAATAAACTGTGCAGTTCTTTGATTTAAGAGTGACTGAACATTGGTATCACCTACATCCAGAAACTTGTCCAGTCTTTGCCATATTGCTTTGCAGCTGTTTTATATTCTCATGGAGGTATTACATGCAAATGGGTACATTTTAGTCACAAGTGACTAATTTTTGTGCCCACTGAGCTTTCAAAACCACAATACCTCCAACTAACTCCCCGGATTTCAAATATTAATCCATTTTTTTACTCATTACTCACACACATGGATTCACATGTTTCTTTGTTAGGGCACACCCATAACGGGCCAGACTCATTTCGACAAATTCCTCAAAATCTTCTTTACAGCATTTCTTTGACAACCTGCTTTGCTTCTTTGACTTTTTGATCTGGTTTCTACTTTGTTGCATATTCCCCCTTTATTGTTACCCTGGTTTGTATGGGGTTACACCTTTCAGTGTTAGTACCTCTTTCTCAGTCCCTGAACATCACATCCCCTTCCAGGTTGCAAAAATATGCACCAGCTGGTACACTCCAAGGATCAGCTTGAAAAAACATTGCTTTGCTAATGTCTAATGCCCATGACTAATACTGGATTATGCTTTCTTCTTTAGAAGGATGATAGCTTCTGCCCTGCTGGTGCTCGATTTCCCAGACCCTTGTCTTGCTTTTCCCAACTCCAGCTGTTTGAGTTTTCAGAGCCTGCATACATCAGCCTTTGATTCTCTTTAGGGACACATACAGCTCTCACAGTTCCCATAGGGAGGGGGGAATATTTGTTTGTTTTGATGTGAAACACCTTTATGGCTCAGTCCTTGCTTTCTATTTCTCAATACCTCCAGCAGAATGACTGGGCTTTCTGTTGTTATTGTAGTTCCCCCCCAGGTATCCAACTGATAAAGCCCCAAAGAAACCCAAAATGGCACTCCTGTTTCCTTCTCTGTTGCTAACTCTGGCTGTAAATAATAGACTGAAACTGTTAGTGTCTCTGAGCACAAATTTCACTCAGTCTGATGCTGTTATTTTTCTATTATATCATTTGCAGCTCCCCGCCTAATCTAGAACTTAATATAATATCATAATCACATAGTATTTTAGACGAACTATCACTTAGTCATGTTTCACTTCTTTTAATGACTGTGTTTTAATTCTGTGTTCAAATGAATATGTCCCTCATTGTCTGAACTTAAATGCATTGAGGCACCACAGTGTTCAACATGCATGTTTGTTTCAATTTGTTAAAACAAATAAGAATTCCCTAATGTCATCTGAACGTTTTCATTCTTTTTACTATGACCCCATATTTTTACTCTTTATTGGTAATATAATATAATATGACTAGTATTCATGATAAGTGATAAGTGGTGACAGTTGTGGTACACAGTCAAAAAGAACATTATCCACATCTATGAATTTCTGCTACAAAGATGGTGGTCTTCAAAGTCTGTGACCAAGGTTCATGAGTCAAGGTTCGTGAGGTGACTGTCACAGGAGCATGGTCTTTAAGGTCCTTTAGGACTACCTGTGTTTTGGACTGGAACGATGTTTCAGACCTTAATTTTTAGTAGCTTCAGGGGGAAAACAGGTAGCATCCTTGAAAGCTGACTGGCACAGGTTTTCAGTAATCTGGTGCTAATTCAGTATATCAGCGACCGATACATTGCACCAAGACCAAGGTGGTCTTGTCATCAGTAATACGCTGTTTGAGGGTGCATAAATGACCATAAACGTCTTTCATTTGTAAGCTTGCTTACCACAGTCTGTATCTCGTATCAGATAATAAGTAACAGACCTTATAAATACAGAGGATATTTCATTATGAGATATTTCATTTTAAAATATCCCCTAATCTTGTGAGCAGTGTATTTGGGATGATGTCTATAAGCAAACACAAGTAGATTGCAACATATTTGTGTTTGAAGAAATTGTAAAGAAATGGCCAAAAAACGGCTACAGTTAAAAACCAAGAACACAAACCAAAGAAGTGGTTATGGTTAAATAACAGACATTTTTAACGTTACTGTTACTGTGGCTTGCATTTAGATTGTTTACCTCTAGATGATTGGGTCATGTCAAGTGTAAAAGTAAACGTGCATGCGTACGTTTCTGGGCGTGATTCGTTTACAATTTTTATTGTCACCTGTATCAGACATTTGTGAGAAAAGCCCCCCCCCAAAAAAAAAAAAAAAAATTGAGAATGTGGACCACTAGGGGTGCAGCTTAAAGCTCATAATCCTGGTACTATGGGGTCTCTGCCTTGTGCAACTCACCCAACCACTATCACCATCTACTGCACTTTTGGCTAAGTTGTTTACAATTGGTCACTGTTCTTTTATTAGTTGCTTCCATTGTTAGTTGCTTGATAACACTTTGTTTTTGTCTCTAGTTTCTTATTTAAACCCTGCATTTTTTTTCTCAGTCATGTTATTGTAGTCTCATTCCATTTGTTTCTTTTGGTCGTCCTTCTCCTTTCCCATTCATTGTGTATTGCTTTCTTCTGTGTTGGTATGTGTTTATGAACACGGATATAGTTTGGTTAACTTTTGCTCACTTGTTTCCTAACCACGGCTATGGCCCGTGACAAAGATTGTTGGTAAATGAAATAAAGCTCTGAATATTAAATATTAAGTAGACCATTCCAGGAGATAAGACCAAATATAAACATGCTGATGCGATTGCCACGAGCTCTTAATCACACTCTGTTTTCTCTAGACGGGACAGGACACATGGAACATTTGATTTGTGGTGTGGAAGGACTTTTGGTTCTTTGTGTGCGACACATTCTGTTCTCGTTTAGACAAATGCAGTCTTACTCTGGCTCGTCTGGCCCCAAGGGGATTTGGAGTCTGTGCTATCATTGAATGAACGAAGAAGCAAGCCCTAATGAAATGCAGGACATGCAATTTAATTCAAGCAATTTGTGAATTCCTCTGTCTGTAGAAATAGACCTGCATAGCTTTTGTTGTGAGCAGCAAAATATGTGAAGAAATACATAAAGGTATGGGTTTGTCCACTTAAAGGTAACTATGCTCTATGAAAAAGTAACTTTCTCCTAATATTTTCCTGGCTAATGCAGAGGCCAAAGAGATTATTAATTGGCTTGTGTCCCCTTGGTTTTTTATAACCCTGAGGCTCCTTTTGATGAAGGAGAGCTCAGCTCATGACTCATTATTTTACCATCCACACAAGTGTATCCTTTTGTCCCTCTGCTGTTTCTTTTTAATATGCATGATTACCAGTTGATATCATCAGATGTCAGTCCTTATAAAATGTTTGGTGTTTTTCATAATGTAGTGTATTGTATAGAAATCTCCTGACCTAGTATATGTAACTCATTAAGCATTCAGCAGTACTCTGGTGAGATCACTGTTATCTCTGTCCTCCATTCTTCTTTTTCTGTTTTTCCTGGCAGTCCACATCACTTGAAAGTGCTATGTTGTGACATAGTATGACATATAGTTTCATATAGGTGTTTTGTCAAAAGACATGACAAAATCTATTTATTTTGTGCTCTGTCGTTGTAAGTTTACCTAACAAAATGTAAAAAGGAGTATAACAGATTACCTTGGCAGTACAATTGGAGGTTTTGGGTCAGATTTGGGTCAGATCTTAATAATTACTCAAATGTATTCTTCCAGAGAGTTTGTGTTCAACGTTCTGTTAAAGGCCGAGTTTGAGTTTGTCGGACAATCTGCACAATTGTGTGGTTTAAGAAACATTCTCACGTCCAGCATATCCAGTGGCGTGATCACGCTAAGCTCTAGAACTTGTGTGGTCTTTGAAAACATTTCACGGGATTAACCTTCACACTTGTCGCTTAATCGTCGACTCTTCGCATAGAGTAAAAGCTTTTCTCATATGCAAGATGAAGTTAATTGATATTCTGCCAGTTTCATTTCTCAACCCGTGCAACTGTGACTGAACTCTGCTCCAGTGGAGTTTCTCGAGAACAGTTCCAGTGACGCAGAACTGGCGCTGAACATGAAGATCCTAATAACCAACAGATTCAAAAACTTGGAAGTTTGGAGTTGTTTAGTCCCATAATTTGTTTTTGAAAATGTCTCTAAATAAAATCTGGTCTGATTTTCATCCAAATTTTGATAACGCAAACACATTAGCCCTTATTTAATGTCAAATATATTAACATTTTCCAGCTAATAACACTGAATGTGTTTATTTAATTCATTTTTGTCCTTTTTGTCCTACAGCAGTGGCCTTTAACACTATCCACAAAGAGCCAGTGTGGCCAGGTCTTCATTCTTGCTTAATAGAAGACTGTTTATATTTATAAACAATATTTATAAACTATTTATATCTGTTTACCAGGATGCCCAGGAAGTTTAGCACAAGTCTGTGCCTTGTTTTAAATCCAAAACAGCAATTAATACAGAAATCCTAATAACTGGAATATTTCATTATGAAATTCCATTTAGAAATATCCCCTATTTTTTTTTGAGTAGCATACTTAATATATCATAACATTAAACATGCTTAAACATTATTGTGGCCATGGCATTTCTTTACATTTCCTAGCAATCATCTCTCCCGCTATGTGACTTGCTACGTCCTGCACTACAGAATGCAGGAGAATATTGAGGTGTGTAGCCTACCTTAAACATGCTTACATTTAACACTTGCAATAAAAGTCATTAACATCTTATTTTATATATATGACATACTGAAATTATCTGTGCAACTGAATAATATATTAAAAGTGAAAAACAAAAAAAACTTTTATTGCCTGTCCACAACTTTTCCTCACTACATTTCCCTGCACTCATCACTCCCGTCATGCGGCTTTTATCGGATTCCCATCGTAAAGCTGAATTATATCAATTCGGCCTTCGTGAAACAGGGAGTACCTGCATTTAGCTTCTGCTGGTGAATACCCAAGAGCTTTAGTTAATCTTGTCTTCATAAAGTGCTTCTATGTCATTCTATGAAGATCAGTCTTTGAGAATCCAGTCCATGGTTGTGTTTAACCTTGACCCCGTTTATGCCCCATGAAAAGCCAATATGCTTAATAGTTAAGTCTGTAAACTCTCAACCTCACAAGTATTATATATTCAAATGGACTGTTTGAAACAACACTAAATCCCTTTATTCTCCAAATTAATAATCATATCACTTCAGCTTATGCATGTTTAACTTGTAAGTCTGATGGATTACATGACAAGATCAGATGGTGATTGCGGCAACAGCTCTCTTCCAGTAAATCAGGATGACCATAAAGAAGAATGTGGGAGGTTTTCTATTCCAAAATGTCAAATGAAGTAATAAATGATATGTGGTTTAGATTTCTTTGGCAATAATAAATATAGAATATAAGAATATAATAATACAGAATATAAGAGGTTATCATTTACTAGATCAGATGGATCAGAAAGACATTCAGTTAACTGAACCATACTGATCACTAAAAATGTACATTATTTACTTACATTTATAACCTTTAGAAGACCTTTATCTGACTAAGTGTGTGTTAATGCACTTAAGACAATAACTGAAGAAAATCACATTCTGTCAAGAATCCAGTCAACAAATTTACATGCACTTAAATAATCTGATATGGGAAACCCATTGGATTTCAAAAGTCAGATTCCGAGCCTTGAAACATAAATATTAAATAAGCGAATTAAATTTTTGAGCATATACATATATACAGCTTATTCAGATTATTACGTGCATGTGAACCTGTTCATATTTACATATCTTATGGTGCCAGTCTGCCCTGAAAGTAAAATGTATTTATATAGATGTTGGCACACTGCGGTTCAGATCTGTTTTAAAAAGCGTGGTATCTATAACAGTTAGCGCCACAGTTTCCCCGGGACTGTTGCTATGGCAATCAAAGAGAGCAGAACGTTGGGCAAGCAGTTTAGTGATTGACAGGGAAATCCACCAACCATAGTGCAGAGACCACAGTTTATGGCATACACAACTGTCATCCCAAAAGTGCCCTGTAAACACTTTTATCTTATCCCATGGACTATTTTTAATCAGCCCTGGGACAACAGTAAGATGTTGGTCTGAAACCTTGATTAACTAAGGTGGGTGTAATTCCAAATAGGCTCAATGTCATCAAGTGTCGCTGTGACTGCCCTGCCTTACTAGAGCTTCTCATTGATTGAACACAGAGTTTTATAGGTACAAACTAATAAACAGTGTCGGTGTTTAGTTAGAGTTTTGGGAAACAGTGTTGGTTGGAATGAATGAATAAAATCATCAACATTTCGGCACATTGAGGGGAAAGCAGGAAAAGTTACACCCATGGCAACCAGCTGTCAGTTTCAGTGACAAAGCAAACTTGAGCCTACTGGATACAAACCAGGGATGATGAAAGGACCACAGCAGCACAAGAACGACTTGGAGAGAAACTATCTGAGATGTGTTTCACCACTCCACCATTAACAAATCTGTGTGATCACACTGGATAAGAAATCACGTTCACTTAAATCTAACAGTAAACCCCACTTTGCCTAAAGAAAAACCTGAGAAAAGAAGTTTGAATCCTGACCAAATCCCAAACACCGGTTGAAAGGAAATTCCATACTTGCGCAGACCTTTGTAAAAGAGCACTTTTCCACCTGTTTTGAGATTGTTTTTAATAAACTAATGCCTCACAGAAACCCTGCACCTTGTAAATGGACCAAATATTTTGGGTGACTAGATCAGGTAGAGCTTTGTTAGCTGAAGCATTGATTATTATGTTACTGACGATCACCTCAAACAAAATGAATGATAAAAGACAGACAGGACAGATTTCCCAGAGCTCTACAATTATCCAGCTTTGAAGTCATAAAAGCATGAACCAATCCCTCTGAATACCATGACTTAATTTTAAGAAGTTCTATCTAATAAACTTGCACAAAAAGTTTGTTGAGATGGTTATCAGTTATTTATATTATTAAATGACTTCAGTATGTTCGAGTTTTCTTGTGCATGTCCATAAAGTAAGCCAACAGTGATATATTGTGGATCTATCCCTACCAAGACGAGAACCAGACCTCTCGTTCCAAGCAACACCAAATGCCTGCTGAGCTCCGACAAAAACAAAATTCAACCATTTTCATAATGTATTGGATGACTGCCTGCAAGGCCACATCAGCACACAGATGATGTCCAACATTCTCCAAAATCTCACCGCTCATAATACATGTCGACACCATGCGGCTGTGAGAGCTCCACGATGCATCACAAGTATCTGCTTTTTATTAGTGTTCATCAAGCTGGAGACCCTATGTGTGTGTATTTAGCAATTGAAAGCAATTTTATGCTCTGGCTACTGTGACTTTGACTGGCATTAATGTGCAGTAAACAGGACTGGTCACTCTTTGGTATGTTTTTGTTTGTGGTTAAAGAGGTGGAGAAGGGTGTGTCTTCTGTTTTTGGCAAGTGGAGTGCCTATATTAATGTTGAAACTTTAGGAGGGCACCAGGGTGGGGTTGGAAC
>JAUZSV010046990.1:0-15147 GCA_034780495.1 Parotocinclus cesarpintoi
CAGGGTCGTTTTCATTTAGGTTAAAAACCCTGGTGATTAAACAAACCTTAAGCATCCAAACAAAGAGGACCGTGCTGGGGGTGAGCAATCCTAATGTTCTCGTATTTTTGTGAGCTGACAAAGCAAAAACAGTCAAAAACAAGTCTTAAGTGCTCATGAATTAAGACGACTTAGCTTTTAAACAATAACATGCATTTCAGCTGTTTATATATTTTTGGTAAACTGTGAGGAATATTGCAATATATCGCAATATAATTGAATCGTGTGTATTGTGTGTTGTATATTCAGGTCTTTTACCATTCCCATCCCCAATTCACTTCTTCGGTGCAGTTAGAAATGAGTGAACAAACTGCACCAGGCAACAAAATAAAGACACCACAATCCTTGCAGTTTACGTTTTTAGATTTAAACTGGTTGCCATCAAAGATTTGACAACCAACTAATTTTCCAAACTAACCACACTGCAGAAAATGAAGATTATGATAAATGTCCGGAATCAGCCGTCCAAGACAGGGAAAAAAAAAAAACAAGTCAACCCAGGTACCAACAAAAAAGCACACTCAGCAAACTTGGAATCAGCAAAAACCTTCTCCAAAAACACGTATGTTGCTTTATAACAAGAGCAGGGACAGAAGACAAGACGTGAAAACCCTGTCAGTTAACATCATAAAAGATGAAGTCAAATGAGACAGCTGAAACAGATCAGACTACTTTAGACCAAAGATATACAAAAGCAAAATATCGTCTAATTATCGCTATTAATAAGACCACAAGAAAATGATTAAAGCCAACATTTTCCCAATTGATAATATCCCAAAAAATATCAAAACAGCATTTTTGCCAATATTGCAAACCTCTTATTCTGTACTGTAAATAATAGAGAAGGTGTTAACAATGTCATTACATTTCAATTCGTTAATTTCATTTTCATTAACAATCAGACAAAATAAAAGCCTGCAATGTAAAAAAATAAGTTTGTATCCTTTTTTTTGCTTATTTGTCCCATGATTAATACATTAACACTTAAGACACTTCCAGATAAGCCTAGATAAGATGCAGTGTCTTTTAACAGTTCCAGTTCTTTATCATGTTAGTGGAAAGCTGACTGGAAATAAATTGGTTCTTGTTTGGACCAGTTTTTGCATCTTAATTTGCAGTGGAAAAACGCCAAAGAGCCACCTGAGGGAGTCTGTAAGATCTGTGATTCATGGATCATTCCCATTAAATGGAAGAAGAAAGTGGGATATTATCTCTTCACACACCAACCACAAAGGAGCCGTAAGACAGTAGAACATTTTTCACTGAGCTTCAGGAACCCTCAACTCTTCTCACTTATTCCAGGCACTAGCTGGCTTTAGGCCAAAGCTCAACCCTGTAATTTGAGATTTAACCTTCCTTTTGAATTCAGTTTCAACCCTAATCCACCCGTCTGATCCTGCTAATCAGGCGAAAAGTTGTGGGGTAGGAATTGGACGTGAACTCTGTGGGAAAGCAAACCTCAGGTACTGGTGATGAGTGTTTTAGTGGTGGGGAAGGCAAGCAATAATTTAAGTCTACGTGAAAAGTAGGACTCTGTGGCATTTGTAAGGTTACTCCAAAGTGAAGTGATACGTTACACCTAACAGGAAAAAATGATTTAATTGATCAAACATTGTTAGAACAGCCGACATCAAACGTGTGAATAAAGACGGAAAGAGCAAGGTTATAGAGATATTACATCTGCCTACTTCAGATTACAGAGGTATTATTCAGGTATTCACTTGGTTGTTTTGCGTTTATGAAATGATTAAAATGTATAAATTAATTCTGCTGAAGCTTGTACTCTCCATTCACATAGCTGTGTAGTGATTTTGAAATACAAAAATCCCTAAATGTCAATCCTTTAAACAGAAATGTGGCGTGTAATGAAATTTTAGATCATTTAACAGCACTGGTATTTAGCAATGTGACCATAACACTTCTGGGTTTTTTCGTTGCTTACAAAAAAGAAATGAATAAATTAAAAAATAATTCTAAAAAAAAAAAAAAATTCCCAGGTAGAGTAATTCTCAACAAACCATGTCACATCCGGTGTGTAAAGTTTTGAGGCAAAAAAAAAACTGCATCTAAAACTACAAGTGAAAGCATTTGGCACACAAACCAATTTGTAGTTTGTTCAACCATTGTGGTAACGCTGTATTAATTGTATTAGAGTCCCGCAGCTTTTGTTATCGTGCCAAACTAAAGGACCGTTTTAGAAGCAAAGGACGGATATAACTCACTTCCCATACACACTTCATCCAAATACTAAATTGAATTAGGTATAGAAATTAAAAATAAACCATGTCATTACACATAAAAATAAACCATGTCACATGCGATGTGTAAAGTTTTGAGACCAAATATTTCCCATCTTTGTATGACGTTTGATGTTAAAAGATTACGTTTACCGTCAGGCTGGACTACAGAGCAGAGAAAACTACAAGTGAAAACATTTGGCACACAAACCAACTCGTGGTTTGTTCAACAGCTTCTGGCAAAGGATTTAGTTAGAACATCACAAACGTACATGAGACCTTTCCATACCAAAGTTTAGACCTCCTCAAAAGTTTTACCCCCCTTAGAACACCACTAAATTCCATTAAAGGATTCCACCAGCCTCCTAAGAGACTTCCAATCAATTAGCCACTCTAACCATGGGCAGACCCTAGAGATACCGCTTGTGTGTGAAAATTATTTAATCTAAATTTCTGATCATAACCAGTAACACACACACACACACCCCAAACCCAACATGCACAAAGCCATCAGTCATCAGTCAAACCCAAGACAGCTATTGCGCAACATGACGACCTGGTTACGCTCCCCAGGTGTGCAAACTTTAAAAGAGAACAACAAGGTCCTTCTATAAAAAGTAGTGAATTTTGTGAGCTGGTGCACAGTCAGCAGCAGGGCAGAAAAGACAAACCTGGATGAGTCAAATTATTTCCGAACCCAGAGTCATCATCCGGAGATAAGTGGAGTGACATCCAAGAGGTTCACCGAGGGCAGGATTAACGAATTTGCACTCCTTATGGCCCATCTGTTCATTATTAATTTGAGATATGTGCTTCTCTGAGTGTTAAAGCGATGCTGACGTGCAAGCTCAATGACCCGACTTGTGAACTCTGCAGAACTCCAGCACAGGGAACTCAAAATTTAAGGCTGGAGAGCTCTGACTGGCTGACATGCATGGATTGTGGGTGTTGTCTTGGGTCCAAAGGGCTTAAGGCTTTGGTGATCAGAAAGTTGTCAGGCTGCCATTGCTGGGCCTTAATCTTTAGATACTCAGCTCAGTTATAAATTGCTCTGGAATAAAGCATCTGCTAAATGTAAGAGTAATACTAACCTTAACACATTCTGACCAGAATGGCTGCCCTTGCACAGCAACCCTGAAACAAACTATAAATTATTGTTATATCTATTAAGAAAAAAAAAAAAAAAAAAAACAGTAAAATGAAGTAAAATAAGTGACCTATATTTGAGTCCATGATCTAAGGTCAAGTCAAGTCAAATTTATTTCTACAGAGCTTTTTTTAATGGAGTATCATCCCAAATCAGCTTTAAAGCATTACATCATTTAAAAAAAAAGCAATCCCAAATTGAGAAACACCAGGGCAACAGTGGAAAGGAAAAACTCCCTGAATGTTGTAAAGAAGAAACCTTGGGAGAACCAAGACTCATAAAGGGACTCAATCTCCTTGCGCAGCCTATATATGTTAGGATTAAATTGTGTATTTTATAAGTTTGTAGTAAAAGTATAGTTTAGATAACACATAATAATATATTAATATAGTAAAGAATAATAGAATATAAAGAATAAGCAGAATCTGAACTGAAAAATATAGAATGCTTAAGAAGTTTGCACAGTATTGTACATTGACTACTACATAGAATGGGATGAAGTGAAGAAAGCTTTAGGTTTTCCCAATAGTCTTCCCAACATTCTTAAATGCATCCCTTATATTTTTCACATTTTATCATGACTGTGGCTTCCCACTTTCACAGCTACAATTTATCAATGAAGACCGAAATGAAAACCAATCACAGCAGGCTAGAAAGAAAAATCTGAACCCCTGGCTTTTCTATTATGTGCGATGAAGACATGAGACTCACAACCTCCACCTATCAGTCAAGATGCCCATTTCAGTTGCACCAATCCACCCACGCACACACACACAACAGAGATAGAGAGAAAGAGACTTGGACATTCATTGACAAGAATGGCAATGAAGGATTACTGCAGATAATTCATGCTATGCCTACCCTTTGCCCTAACCTGAAGCAGGTCTTTTGCTTTTTTCAAATAAAAGTTGCCATTTTAAAAGTAAAAATTAAAACGTCATTAAAAGATCAAAAATTATCAAAAATCTGGATTTTCCAATCAGTGTAAGATCATTTGGTCCTCATAAGAATAGCAAAACAGGGTACAAACATATACACAAACACAGAGGGAGAAAGAAAGAGAAAAAGCATTTTTTTCATTTTTCTTTTATTGGTTGCAGAATAGCAAACTAAGACTATACCATTCTGCTTCTCATCTCTGTATTACTCAGCTCTGTATTACTTTTAGGTCAAGCAGGGCAAATGTTTGTATGCGCTTTAATGTGTGTGAGTAAAAATAACTGACGGTAACACACTTTCTTTAAATGCAAAAATAAAAAATATATACATTCAATCTCCAAGTGTCAAGCATATCCTAAATAAATGCAATGTGTTTTTGTATCTGCATCATAGCACTGAATAAAACATAAGTATACGTTCGAAGTAAACATCAAATCATTCGACACCAAGCCTTTCATACAAGACTGTACAAGCTGAATACAAATATCAACAAAAAAACAATTGTAGCTGATTCTTCCAGACAGTGCTAGTCTATTGCTGGATTAAAATGGCATCACTGGGTTAGTTGATAAGTGAGCACTAACACAAACGGCTAATAAGATCACTGGAGATCTTACAGTACGGTCTGTTCTCTCTACTATGGCTAAAACAGAGCAGCTAAGGAAAAGCTTCAATGCAACCTTGGTTTTCGTTATTAATCTGTTCCAAAGTTCCTGACGAGAACAAAAATGAATGATAACTGAAGTCATGGTTCCTAAAAAAAAATTATGTAAATCTAATAAATCCGCTCATCTGTCTCTGCATGGCGTATGTGGCATTTTTTACCTCAGTAATTTAAACTTTTCAATTCTTTTCCCATGTATTATTTCCATTAATAATTTTACTCCAAGATTTATTGGTATATTTCTTATAACAGGTTTTTCAGTCTTTTTATTCATTTTTTAATGTATTGTTAAAGCTACACTGTACATCCTGTCTCACTGTCTGTGATCAGTGTTATGCAAGCTAACAGCTACCTAACCTAACTAGCTAGACCGGAAAGCAGGGTAGCCAATTAGCCTGAACCAAGTCTAAGATTTTCCTAGTGAGCTAAAATATTTTTTTCTATTTATTTTTTTTTTTTTTTGAATATTACTTACTGGCTACCTTTCAAATAGATCTCATGAAAAGCAGAACTTATGAAACCTAACTTTAGTGACATATATTTGAAGCTAGCTGTGAATGAGCTAAATCAGTCAAGGACTCCAACAGTATTACACAATGGGCTGCACCTTAATGTTTACTGCATTACAAGGTATCCTATCCACATTAAAAAACAAATTATTAATTGTTTATTAAATTAACATTTGCTTCAAAGACTGTACAAATGACTTGTCTTGTGACAATGGGAATTAAAATGTATCTGCATTTGCTGAATGAACAGTGCTTGAAATGTGGTATTTTGGGTTTGTGTCCTAATACTTTTGGCCAGATGTGGTCTTGTGTCATGAGTTTGTGTTTTATATTATGGTTTTGGGATTATGTGCCTGTCTGTTAAAATTTGAAACTGAACATGTCTTCAATGCATTTTAATAGGAGACTTTTACATTGTTAGGCTTAGATCTATTAAAATGATAAGTCAGATCATCCCAAAATACACAGCACTGCAAACAGAGCAATTATCTATGCAACAATGTTCAAACCTTCTCTGTTGAGTGGTTTGGCTTGTATTAATCACAAAAAAAAATTATAATATACAGTGTTTTTCAAGCATCAACAATAGAACATGCCTGAAAATACATCCAATGTTAGGACAATAATTAAGGAGTCGTGCTGACTCTGACTAGAACAGAGAAAATGCATGTTTCCCTTTATCTGAACAGGAGAAAATATTGCCCCACAGCTCTACTGGGGTCTTGCAAATGGGGGAAGACTTTTGGGCTATCCAATTCTCAAACATGCACATATATGAAACAAGTAACTAGACAGGCATACCAGAAGAAAGCCTTTATTGTTACAAGCCCAAATGTAAGCACCAAGACTACACTAGATGCAACGGGAGTTGACTGCAGCCAGCATCGTGATCAGATAAGACAAGAAATATTTTTTTTTCCAAGAAGGACTATGAGTTTGGCACAAAAAGAAGGTGGTTCTGGAAAAAAAAAGAGTAAGTAGGATGAGGATCTGAGGTGATGTGGGACTGTTATTTCCTCCAGTTCTCACTCATCACTATCCATTTCCCTCACTTCACTAAAAAGTCACATACACACAGTTCAGAGTTTTCTTTCTCCTCATGCCTTTCTAGACTGACTAGCTTCCCAGCTCACACTTCTCATCTTGCCCCACTGTCCTAGTGCCTCAACCAGTAAAGATTCTAGGATCCGAGCTCTGGGGGTGGTACGCACCCAATGAGTCCTGTCCCCTACTCCCACCCCTGCCTGCCTTTATTATTTTTGTAATTATGTAACAGAGATTTTTTAATGGCAAAAATGACCATTTGCCATGTAATTTTGGATGGTCATACACCCACCTGTGAAGGAGGATGATTCGACTTTCTCGGTACGAGAAACACTGACTGGAATGACACCAAAAAACGTCCATTAATGCTGAGACACAAAGCCATCTTGTATCATAGCATCATAGCATTTGCACTTAAAATATTATGTTTACACCTTATACTTTCTATGGTTTTAACATTTTTTCCTCTTGTCACAGACAAATGTTCAGTTTAAAAAAAGTAACTTTTTGTAAGATGCTTGAGCACCCTGTAAAGACCAGCTTTGTGATTCAATACAATGATACTACCTAACTGCATGTTTTTCTCTCTCCCTCTTTCTGTGGAATTGTTAATGAAAGAATGGCTCCATAAAAATGTGGCAATTCTAGATCCAAATCTTATTAGGAAAAAAGCACTGTTAGGAAGTCACGTTGGCGTCAAGGTTGAATCCTCCAGTGGTATAATGATCTAAAACGTGTGTCCAAATTAACACAAAAGTGGTTCATTTATCACATATATGACACTGATCTCTCAGCCCAATGAACTGCTGAAACCCGGTAGGTTAAGTTTAGGAAGAGAGCCCACAAATGAGGACCCTAGAGGATTGGATATACTGCCGAGAGTCCTTGCTCTGTATTCTCCAGTCTCATCAAACATCATAGACTCCTTGCCTGACAAAGGCAGGTTGTGCAAAGCACCAAAAGTTTTACACACATTTAGAATAAGCTTTGTTTACTGTCTTATTACATCTTTATTACAACTAAAGGTACAATTTCTCTGAGATTTGAGATTTAACTAACCACAAATACTTTGTACATTGTAAGGCACAGTGGCAATAATTCTATAGCACATTGTTTGTCAGGCCAATAATCAGAATTGAAGACGTCTCTCATATCAATCATATAATATAAATGGATCCGATCTCGGTCTCGGCTCTGTCTGTCATGTCTCCATTCCAGGAAATGAAAGATCTCAGATCCCTGGAGAGATAACCAGAGCAAGCCAAAGAGGGGACATGCTGTTTAAGATTGCTGGCAATGCTGTAACATCAATTATCACCCTCGCTCATGCACGCTAGCCATTGTTATTCTGTCCAGTGTCTCGTTTAGCATAATATGAATAAAAAACAGCCACTTCATGTCATTAGATGGCAATTATCACGTCCTTTAAAACAAAAGTTAGAGGCAATCAACAGAGACGTTAATGGGGTCAGAAAGGTTTTTGTCACTATACTTCAGCGGCTATCCCAGCAGTTTAACACCCACACAAATCTGATACATGCACATCAAAGGCATCCCGCAACCCATTATGACTTTCATAGAAAAAATTATGTACTGCAAGCTATAGACCAGCATGTACTGTAGATACAAACAAACATCAAATGTTACAGCATCCAATGGAATAAATAAAAAAATCGCTATATGTATTTAAGAAGCATTCATTTAAAAATCTTGTTGAAACAATGCAAAATTAGGTCTCTACCTCAAAAGGCTTCCAGCAGGAGTTAAGGTTCTATCTCAAATGACCTTCTACTTCCTACGTAGGTGCACTACTTTTGCTTTCAGTTTCCAACAATTATTAGTGCACTAATGTGTACATTTAGCTCCTTTTTATGAACGTGTTGGAGGATCAAATTCAAAATGAGTGAATATTTGCAAAAAACAATCAAGTTTATCAGTTTGAACATTAACTATCTTATATTTGTAGTAAATTGAATATAGGCTGAAAAGGATTTGCAAATCATCATATTCTGTTTTTATTTATGTGTTACACAACGTTCCAACATTGTTGGTATTGGGGATGTCTATATTTTTAACGTGTGCTTATTTTCAATACCGTATTATATAATTTCCCATAGCATAACAGACACAGCAGCTTCAATGCTCCAGGCAGCAAAAAGTAATAACTGATTAATAACTGTATTTGACTTGGACACACCCTTATGTATGCTTTTTTAATACTTACCAACAATAGCTAGTCTACAAAGCAAATTGTTTTCCAAAATTGGTAAAATTGTTGGAAAAACACACGAATATGTTAATTACACATCGCATTACAAGTATATTTGTCCCTCCATTATACCTGTGACGTGTAATTAACAGTTCATGTTTGTGTGTGTGAGTGTTTGTTTTACCAATTTAGTCTTTGTAGACTAGCTATTTTAAAAAAAGCTTATCTAAGTGGGCGAAGCTACCTGGAGAAATTTGACAATTCCTGTTACACTGCATGCTTAGTTATGGCCTGATGGTCTCCTAAAATTTGTAAGTAATTTAGTTTATAAAATGCTCTTTCATTTTTATTTCCATCCTTGTGCCAGGCTAATATTGGTTCATTCATCATAGCTGTCTCAGACGGTTTGTATTTACTGTTATAATTAAAAGGCTCCATTTGGCAGCACACACAGAGATAGAAAAATTATCCTATCAACATCAAGCACTGGCTTCAGAGTGAGGATTTGATAATAAGAGAAATGCCAGCTGAGGTGGGAATTGATGGCCCTGTATAGCTGTTGCTTGCTCTGCTGCAAAATGTGAGATGGAGAGACAAAGTGGAAGCAAAAGCTATAATGCTATATTTGAAGGACATAAGTGGGACTGAAGTCTATAGAGGCATTTGAAAAGTCCTTTTTTCTAAATCGACTGTCATTTACTGATAAATATTTCATCTGAAAACTAGCATGGCATTGGATGATGTCAAAAACTGACTGCATTTACCAGAACACAGGAATGTTTGTTTTCCACTGGTGGCCAATCCTGTACAAATGTTACAGGTTAAAAGAACCCATAGGTTCAAGATCCAGGACAAAAAGCTCCAGTTCTGGTCTTACAGGTTCATGATAGAGGACCAAAATTATAAATCCAAAATTACAAAATGCTATATGTTCCAGGACCAAAGGTTCTAGCCTTGGTCTCAAATGATCACATTTGTTCTGATCCAAAAAGTATCAATTCCAGGACAAATCTTATACAGGCATGTGCCATTTCACAAACAAGTGTTGCCCTTATGTTTTGGTTAATTGGTGTCTATAAAGTGGCCCTTAGTGCGTGACTGTGTGCCTTGCGCAGAGAGTTGCTGTGTGGGCACCGGCTGGCCCGTGACCAGCAGAGCAAGTGGAAAATAATAAACGAATGATGAAATGACATGAAAAAGAAAATAGTAAGGAAAATATTTATTATGGGTCATCGATTAAGACAACAAATCAGTTTCCTGCACGTGAGGAAAAAATACACATTTACAATAGAGTTTTATAGCTTAATAATAAAAATGGGTAGAGTACATTCATAATACATATCAAGGCAAATTGATCATTTTTGCCTGTTAATTAGATTCTTTGGCATTTTAAAATGAAATGGAATTTCACTGTACTTTCTTATAAATATTCATTTCTGTCCCCCATGTTCTAATTTCTTAATGTCTTTAAATATTCTAACAGATCTAAATCTGTACCTGCTTCGCTGCCAACTTATCCATTAAACCATGGTCATGTTTCCTTTAGAACTTAGTAAGAGATGTCAGTTAGGAGCTTCATCCCAGTTTAAAACAAGCTTGTGCATATAAGAATAAAAGAGTGTCCTGTCTGGAGTTCTGCAGTAAACAATGAAAATATACTGCTTATAAAAATTTACGAATATTTTCAATTTAAATATCCCATGGTAAAATATGCCCTAATATTTGTAATCATTGTAGATATGAAATTAAGAAAATGGGAAATGTTTAAAATGATTTTAATAACATCAGCTGTTGCTCACACTCCAGGGGAACTTTTATTGTGAACCTTTGGAAGATATATTATTAACCCTGTAATTTGTAAACTGAAATCACAAAACTCATTAACACAAAAAACATTTTCTGGTTGCCAAGAGGGATCTTGACTGCATGGTTATAGCAGATTTTTTGCACAGCCCCATATCTGAACTGCGGCTGTAATTGGGATAAACGGCGTACTGTTCAGCCAGCTTTTATTTGCCACACTATTTGCACTGTATGTACGAGTCTCAGTGTTACAACACTGACTGTGAAGATTCAATATTTTCTGTCACTACACAAGGTATGTGGGTGGAAACCTCATCATTTTGATTTATGGATTTAATTATGATTATATTTCATTACAGACATGAATGCATTATTATTTTACATTATTTTTTTACCTTTAAGTTTGGAGGGGGTAAAATGTTTGAATATCACAGCATAATTTCACAGCATCCTTGTGATTTTGTCTTTTTTACTGTGTGATGCATCTTCCTATTATATTTGACTAAAATTATTATTATTTTTAAACAGTTATGGTTGGGAACTGTGGAGGGAGGAAGGTGGAGTTACTGGTTTGCCTGATCTCCCACACCATGAACACTCTGTTCTGCAAACCTAGAAAGGACCATATGTTTCTCCCCACAGAGGAAAAGCTATACGTTTTACAGATGAAGGTGTAATGTATCGAGATGGAATTCATAATAGTATATAAAGTACTTTCATGCTTTTCTGACACATGAAGAATGCAGTTTGTGTTCCTGTAGCACACTAGCTAAACCATTCAACCATTTTTAAATTAGGTTCACTGAACATGCTATATGTAATAATGTTATACATTGCTGGCTTTAATATCATTTCAGTTTTAAATATACCCATAGTTACTCATATATACTGCTTACAAAATTAGGGGATACTTTAAAATGAGATCTCCCATTTATGAAATATCCCCCAATTTTTGTGAGCAGTGTATATTCATATTTAAGGTAAGACGTATGAACACAAAAACATCAGTTTGTGGCATTAGATATCATATATTTTATATATCAAAGTTGTTTGTGTGGTGTGAGCAGTGTGTGTCCCCAGAGTCCCCAGGATAGGTCACGCCCTTAAACTAAACCATTCCTTCAGGTGTGACCATCCTATACGAATAGGTTGAATGTTCTCACCAAAACAAATAACAAACACATGCATCCATCACTCATACACTAATTACATGATGTTAACCCTGACATCCCTTTCCCAGGAGCTGGTCGTGGGCCCTAAGGCACACCTTATGGGTGAGTCTGTGTTGCCTCCCTTTAACAAACCCAAGAGACAACAGGTAAGTGTCATCATATAAACACCCCTTCACTTAGACACACCTACAGTTGTGATGGGTAACACTTTTGCCTCATCACATGTACCAATTATTTTTTCTTCTATATTGCTTGGATACTATATACAGTAGCCTTTAAGTTTAAATGAAGAAAGTTCCATGTTAGCTTTTAATCACTTCACTTATAAAATTAAAATTTATTTTCATTATCAAATATAAGCAGCACAGCTTTGCTAATCTCAGTTACACCATGTACAGGTTACAACACAACTGCTAGGATGTACACCTTCAAATCTTTCATCCTCTTCTCATAAACCAATTATCAATCTGCATTTATTAAACCACCCTTCATGCAAAATCAAATAACCACATCAAAGCAGTTTATCTGTGCTCAATATCAAAGCGTGTTTCCAGATCATACATAAAGCAGATCAAAATTACTACTGTGCAAAAAACCCTTTCACTTATCACACAGTAAATGTGTTTGTGTTCACCGAAAAATATTCACAACTCGGTAACAGTTAAGATGTTCCAAGCAATAATATGATTGCTTAGTAAAATGAGCACTGCAAAACGCCAATGCCAAAATGTACATGAAAAGCCAATTAGAGTACAAATTAAATAACTGGAAAACACAATGTCATAAATTTGTTCAGTGTCTCAACTTTGTTTTTGATCAGGCCAGAGGATTTTGTCTACATCACAGGCAATAGGGAAAACAATCTGGTGTGCCAGATCCAGTATTGGCAGGACACAGCTGTGTCAGCATAGGCCAAATATATGGCATGTAGGAAATTTTTCCTGGTATAGGGTTTTCGGTTTCTAACACCATACAGAGAAAAAGTTCCCTGCTGAGGTAAAGAAAGAGGAGAATGGTGGAGGTAAACTTCACCTGTTGATGTTGAACCACTAATCTATGAGGGCAAGTGTCAAATGGCAATCATGTTAGCCCAGAACTTCCACAATAGCCCAATGGGTAATTATGTTCCAACCTTCTCCTCTTCATCAGATTCAATCCAACTTTAACCACAAAATATATTTGTGTAGACTTCATTGGAATCCAGTTTAAATCTCTATAGAGGTATGCACCTTTTAACCATCGCATTACATTCTGTGAAACAGACTTTACATAGTTTTAAAATGTAAATATACTGCTCACAAAAATTAGGAGATATTGTAAAATGATATCCCATATCCCATAATGAAATGTACCTTATTTTTTGTGAGCAGTGTATAAACATGAGTGGAGTGGAATTCTACCATCTATACAGCATGACAGGCCAAAGCATAACAATTCCTCCAGGAAGTAGTCAACACCATGGTTCTTTAGTTAAACACAACTTATTGATTACACACTGTAGCACAAACAAACACGCACAAGAATAAACATACCTTGCTGGCTGCACACAACCTAGAGGGAACGAGTCAGCTTAAAGAATTAACAGAACAAAGATTAAAACTATCAATGCAGTATCAGCTTTTAAACATGTTTAAGCTTTAAGTATGTAAATCCAGAACGACGCTACTAGTAGCTCAGCAGTTAAATACCCGCCGCTTAGCACTTGTAGTGTTAAGTACAATATAAACTTCTCCATCTCACATCTCTGCTGTGTCCGTTTCCTAAAATTGTCCGTGGCTCAGGAAAAGTTGGCAAAACAAGTCTTTTCGTTCAGAAAATAAACAAAAGTTTCAAAGGATCAGGCATACCAACAGTTAATAAGACTGTGAAGATTTAACACAAATAAAAGAAGTTTGTTTTGGTTCGTGGGATCCCATTCTTCCCTCATGTGTGGTACTGAGTCCAGGGAAATTAGAGAATAAAGCCTTGTTATTTTCTGAAGAACATCAGATAATAGAGAGGAAGCAGCAGGCACTGCTAAATGTTCATCTGTGCTTCAGTGGCGTCTCAGCAGGAGAACAGCCCTTGTTTCTTTGATGAGGTCTCTGACCCAGTTAAAGCAGCTATAGACACAGATACAAAAAGCAAAACATTTACTTGAAGATCGGCAACAGACCAGCAATTTGCTTCTCTGTGCATGTGCCCTCTGCCGTCTAGGTGAAATCAATTAAACCATAGAGAGACACTCAGGGAGATTAGACAAAGGATCCCCATGTGAGCGCGTGCTAAATCTCTATATGACTGTTAAGACTCTTTGTAATGTAAATACATCTGAGAGGTCCTGTATACATAGCTGTAAGACTATATAAAGGAATATAATCAAGGTGCTATACGTACATGGGTTTATATGTGTGTGTGTGTGTGTTATACATGGAGTAACATTCGAGTTACATACCTTTACTGCTGTTGACCAAAATGAATGTTGATCAGCCATTAACCTAGTAATGACCTGACTGCTCACATAAATTCAAAATGAATCTCCAAATTTTTGTGAGCAATGTACTTAATAGTTTGTTCATTACGCTTCATATACAGGTCGCGGGCCAGCCGGTGCCAAGGGCAGAAACAATCCTAGATGTGATACCCATCCACAAACACAGACACACAGTCATGCACACAGTCACACACTAAGAGCCAATTTAGAGACACCAATTAACCTAACACACACACACACACACACACTTTGGACTGTGGGAGGAAACCACAGAATCCAGAGTAAACCCACGCAGACACAGGGAGGACATGCAGATTCCACACTAAAAGGACCAGTGCTAAAAGGACGGTGCTAGCCGCCGAGCCACCGTGCTGCCATGTGTTTGCTTTAATTAATTATGGCTTCTATGAATTAGTTTTATGGACCATAGAAAGTCATCATTGTGCCTGAATTCAAATTTAGAGTTGATATTTTTTACTGATATGGCACGGAATACGCTAAATCCACTGAGCTTAGGTGAGGCAGAAAATGCAATTCACCCACAACAAATAAGAGCCAGCAGATAGTGGAAGGTGAGGAAATGGAATCTCTTAAAAAGGTCGGCACCAAAGTTTCTAGTATTTCTGTGTAAATAGGAAAGCGTAAGGAGCTCATTAGCATATGTTACCCAAAATATGAAACCTGAAAAAAGGACATCATGCCTGACTTTTTAGGACATCAAAATCACTCCTAAGTTTGGAGCATGGCTATGAAACCTTGTTTTTAGAAAAATAGATGCATTTTGGCAAATTCAAATAAACATTTAAATAATGGTGAATGATTTTTATCATAGAATTAAACAATATTTATCATATCCATATGTGTTTTCTTTTCTTCATTATATCTTTGTAAGAAGAGAGGAGAGTAAAAGT
>JAUZSV010047101.1:0-15146 GCA_034780495.1 Parotocinclus cesarpintoi
AGTGGATTTGCACCCAGTCTAGGGTTGTTCCTGCCCTTGCTCCCAGAGTTGTTGAGTAGGCAACCCCGCGTGGATCAAGCGGAAGATAATGGATGGATCCAGTTAATGGCAGTTCTCTTGGTGAAATGCTTTGTTAATGCCAGGTAACAGAGGTGACTAGCCAGACTGTTTTAAGTGGATGGAAAGACAACAGCAGCTCAAATTACCCCTTGTTACAACTGAGGTATGCAGAAGAGCATCTCTGAACACACAATATTTGTGGATGGGCTATAGCAGCAGAAGACTGGATGGCACTCCTGTTAGTTAAGAACAGGCAGATGAGTGGAATGGATAAATAGGACAATGAGCATAGAAACAAAAGATGTACCTAATAAAGTGACTGCAAAGTGTGTATTGTCTATTCTGTTCTATTGTTTTATTCATGTGTCCATTGTCCATGTGTGCTGAAGTAGTAAATAGTGTAGCTTCTGGATGTTGAAATACAGGCGTCAATAATAAAACTTTCTTTCAATAACACGGGTTGTTCATTTTACTACATTTCCCAGCAGTGAGACGGTAGCGCTGTACTTAAAATAAGTTAAAAGAAGTTTCCCTTTCTTGTCAGTAACATATCCTCACTTCCACATTACTTAAAAGTGAGTCAAAGTGCCATGGGCTACATTTTCACTCAGCTCCTCACATTAATAGCACAATACCAATTCCCCAACTGTGAAACAATCACAGCCAGCTGCAATCTGGCTCTTAAACTATGAAGTATTTTTATAAAACATTTTAAGGAGCATGCCATCCTTAAGATGTCTTTACTTCACACTAAAACAAATACATTTAGATATGTTTGCACAAAGACATTCACAGCAATAAGTGCCCTTTCTCAGAGCAACATACAAAAAAATAAAATACAATTCATTGAGGACGCTTGATTTTTTTTTTATTTTTTTTTTGAATTAACAATAGAACACCAGAATAACATTGGGTGGAGAAGTGATTGCTCAAGAGTTAAGTTACTAAGCTTTGGATCAGAAGACAGTAGACAATTTCCCTCCAAACTGCAATCAGTAGACAATTTCCCGCCAAACTGCATTTGTGTCCTTAAGTAACAGGATTAGTTCTCAACTGCTTGTATTGTGTACCGTCTCAACTGTTAAGTCTTTTTGGATTTGAAAAAAAGTTCCGGTCAAATTAATAAATGTCCAAAATTGAAGTACTCAAATATTTAAATAAATCCAATTTATTGGAGAGCACTGTCTGAATGTCTTAGCCAACCATTAGATGCTGTATTAGCAATGGTTACCATATGTAACATATCGCCAACAACTGGATCCAACAAATAGAAGTAGAAAAACTTGGATTTGTCATCCATATTACTCTTTTTTTCATTGACTGTCATTGTAATCTTTGTGAGGTTTAGCATATCTTTTAGCCTTTTCACCCGGTTTCCCTACTGAAAACGTATTATCTTGACTGTTACCCTTCCAAAATGACAATTTTTAATCAAGCTTCTTCAGGCTATAAAATTAACTTACTGGGCGAGTCAAAAGTTACAGAACATGGCATGTGCTGCATCATGAACTTTCTGCAAAGGCTGCCAAAACCATTGCTGAGGAATGATCAATTATCAGAAAAGCAAATTAAAAAAAATCAAAGAAAGTCGTTTTATTACGCAAAGGAGATACAAACTCAATTATGGTGTTATTAATTATGGTGAGTAGCAAGTGACATTTATGGAGGTGAACAGAAGTATGTTAAACTGGATGAGAGTATCACATATTTACTGTTCAGTAGGGTGTATGATCACACAAGACTACCAAAATACACTGACAGTGATGAGGAATGAACAGGATCAGATTGTCCAGCAGTTCATGTCGGATCTTTATCCTATTCATTTTTAAACACCCCCCGATTTTTAGGAACAGTGTATAACAGAATAAAAATAAAATAAAATGGAAAGATAAAGGAGTAAGATAACTTGTTCACTGCAGCATACACATTGCAATCATGTACATTTCATTTAGTCTTTCTACGATGCTCTGGTTAGGAACAGAAAAATGAATCAGTCCTGAATTCAATTTCTTATACAATAGCTACAAAGAGCTGAATGCTTAACTGTAAAAAAAATGACAAACATTACCTTTTTTGCTACGCTTAAAGTAGTTCATGATTTTTCCTTTGCATTTTATGCCGGGTCATGGCACACTACATCACAGTCATAAATATAGGATGACTTTTACTTTAGCTGTAGTTCTACATACACTGCAAAAAAACAGTTCTGCATGTGTCTGAAAATACCTAATAGCTTTTCACCTAGCAGACTGACTATTGATAGTATCTATCAATTCTCTCTTATCTATTCCATCTGAGGCACTTGGCAAATAAAATGCACACTTATTTTATTCAAGATTTAAGCCATTTGTGCTCCTCAAAACCATTTTAGTATTTTGAGTGACAAAAACTTCAAATCGTATAATAAGCAATTATCCTCAGTCTTATCATTACAACTGTTTCAGTCATCCATCAAAAGGGTGGGAGAGTAGAAATCAAACAGTGAAAACTGTTTTATTAACTTGTAACTTGTTTATTATGCATTATAACTGGGTTTTAACAGAACTGCAAAAACAAAGTGCTGATCTGAAATGAGTTTTTGAACTGGCTCACTCCACCCCCCATTTGAAGCTTCTGTTTTGACTTTTTAAAAGCCTGTTTGAATAGAAGTGTACACGGTCACAGAGGAATGAACTTTTACAGGGGTGCCTGAGAACCATTGTGTCTGGAGGGGGAAGGGGTTTGCTTAAAGTAATGAGGCTAAACTGCGAGGTATTTCACAGAAGGACATAGTAAGGCACGTACAGAAGAGAGAGAAACTTGCTGGAATAAATTATTCATTCGTTGTTACACTCTGTCAGAATAGTCGTGTGATTTTATTTATCGGGTCGGAGATGGAGTGTTGTGTTTGAGTATTTATAAAACAGCACAAGGAGCAAAAAAAGAATAATGAGATCATGGAAAGAACTCGCACAGAATAGCAAGAATATGGCAATAAAAGTAATAAACAAGAAAGCAAATGAAAGGGGAAAACACCTATAGATTTTTCAAGTGAAGGTGTTACACGGGACTGTTCATCACAAAGTTACAGACTCACGACCAGATATTTACTACATACATCACTTTCTGCCACAACACTGAATAGAACATGGAAAACGAACACCAAAATGCATTTACCAGCATATAAAATGCAACTGTGCGGCACAATAAAAGAATGAATGAAATTTGTTGAGACTGCTCCTGATGCAGCATCACTCTTACTATTTATACTTGTACTGAAGAAACTCCTTCTAAAGACTTTGCTTTATGTTTATAGAAATTGTGAACAAAGGAAACTTGGGGCACCCATATTAGGCAAGCATTCCTAAATCTGTTCATCATACTGTGACTAGAGTCATTTCAGCATTTAAGTTTCAGTACAGGAACTCAAAATAGGTATCAAACAACGTAACGAGTTATTAGAAGAAGTGTCTGCTAATAATTGCAGACAGGTCTTGACGCTGTCTTTTCCAGACAAACAATAAAAGGGGAAAGTGTAGCTAATGATTTCAAATTATTGCAATAATTTGCATGTAGACAAAGTAACTCCATCCTTCTGCAGGCTTTAATATGTGGAAGATGAGCAGGGGGAGGGTAACAGGCAAAGAATTACACAGCCATTACAATGCAAATTGTTTAGCGGCGGGCCGTGGCATTGCAACAGCAGTATCAAATCACACCAGGGATTTAGTTAATAACCATATTAATTGAATAATGATATGACTTCATCTGTGCACATGACAGACATTCCTTGTTTGAGCCAACACTGACAATGACAGGCAGCAATTTTAATGCATGGAAATAAAACCCACAAATAAGGATATCATTTAACCTGTACCTCCTGTTTGTTTAGGCATGTAAAACAGCAAAGGTTAAGGAAGAACAAGATTTAACAAGGAGTAGTGAAAATGATTCTCAGTTTGCACACAAGGACAGCAGGTCTTAAAGTTAAATGATCCACTTCATACATTTTGCGATTTCATTTCCACAATAAACATAGAACATTTTAGAGATTCCAGAGGAGATAATTGAAAGTTCTCTAAAACTTAGCTTCATAAAATGAGAGTCGTTTATGTCCTCATAACAAATGAATGCTATGACTAATCAGAGCTGAGCTTAAATGATGATTTACGTACCATAGGTGTCAATTAATACAAAGCTCTATGAGGCTCATGAGGCCGTAGCTCCACATGGGCTTCTTTTTACATGGTCTGGTTACCACAGACATTCAGAGACTCCATCAGGTATGCTTCAACAGGTATGCTTTCTTTTTTATCTCTAAATTCATATTACTCCCAAACGCATGTCATATTACGTCATATAAATGGAGTGAATTCTGAAAAAGAGAACAAAAGGTCAAAGCATATTTGCATTTCAACATGTAAGTGGGACCTAACCCATATTAGCTCAGAACTACTAAATCTACCATCCATCCAAACTACTAAAGCAAACTACTGCACTGTATTCTATTCCTGTAGGACAGCATAATCAGAAAAATCCAACAGAACAGTACATGCTGCCACCCATGCTTCATGGGTCACATCTTGTACTCTATGTACCCATTGTAATACATGTATTTATTAAAATTAGGAAACAAAATATAAAATCAAGTTCAATTGCGAGTCCACATCCTTTTTATGTAAAATAAATTGTAAAAGAAACCTGTATAATCCAAACTGGACTGCAATGATGCTACCAAGTTTGTGAAACCATTACAATGTTCTGTAATATGCTTAGATAGTAGATAAAGGGCTCAATTAAAAATGAGAAAATATTAGACAGTTATTCATTTACTGAGGAAATTATACCAAGTTTCTTTTTTAGTGTTTCTATCTAATGTGTGCTGGATTAGTCAATAGAGTAGTGCCTGTTGAAATGTCATCACTTCATCGCACACAAAATAAAATGCGTTCAGTATAAGCGTTCTCGCGATCCCTCTGTGAAAGTTGATTCTGGTGAATTCTTAAGCATCTGCCATCTAAAATAATCATATTGTACACCCCCATAAACTTGCTCACCCCCTCTGATCCACAGTGACTAGCTGGTGTGCATCAGCCTCAAACATGGTAATTCATGCAATTGTTCCAAATTCCAAAATATGTAAATCATCACTAGCATTGTGATTATTTGGACATGCTAATTAGCACATACTAAGTGGTTTGTGACACCTCTCATTTACCAAAAGCTTTCTGAGATGGCACTGAAGAACAAAACGCAATATCTACAAGTCTTTTATGGTTCTGAAGCCATGAAAGTTCCATGATTAGTTTTCAGCAGACATCATAAACAGTAGACATTAAAGTGCTAATATCAAAATAAGCTATGAATATGAAAGTAGAGTAACATAAAAAGTACAGAGTTATGTTCACCTGTGTTATATAAATTGGGAACCTCATTCTCTTGATCACACTTATATGTTTAAAATTTTAGCTTAAATGCAAGATGACATCATCGACATTTACCCATACAGCCACAAGGGGATAAGCTGCCAAAATATAAAAACATGAAATATTTCAAATCACTTGAGAGTATGGAGATGAAATGACTAGGCTTTTAGGAAACACCAGGTTGGTAAGTGCATTCCCTAAACCCTGTCTTGTGTAGAGGCATTAATTACTGGAGAATGGAGTCTTAATGGCCATTCAGTCAGAACTCTCCACCACACACCATGTACATCACCATGGTTACCAAGGAAAAGACAGGGCATGCAGATGAAGAAGAGCTGTGAAATAACCAGGCTAGAGAAATCCCTGGGATAACTCAAATCCCACTGCAAGGAAACCTTCACACAGACTACAAATGTCTACAACTAAATCCATTCACATTCATCCAAATGTGAAACTTTGTAAGAGTCACACAACATCTGCCAAGCATATTTCATCACAAAGAGAGGAATAACCTTTGTATAATAACTGACAGAGAATATCTCCTTACCAGGCTCTAAGTCATTAGCCAATTTACAAAAAAATCCTAAAACGTTGTCAATTTGTAAACTATAAGAACTATAGGTTCTATGGGTCGGTGGTAGCTCAGTGGTTTGGATAAACAACTACTGACCAGCAGTTTGTAGATACATGATCAAACAAGGCTCTTAGCCCTCAACTTGGATTGTAACAGTTGCAAGTCAGAGATCGGTATACAATAGAGAATACAAAGCACTTCAGTAACTCCGGATATGGCTGTCTGCTCTAAACGCCAGTCTAAATCCAAAATGACAAGCATTTGACCACAGATGTACTTTCCAGATGTAAACATACCATAATACAGTGTATGTCAGGAGTGTACAATCTGTTTCAGGGGAAGATGGTCATTATCATACCATAATAATTACGAGCTGGCTACTCTGACCAAAAATATTCTTGATTATTGTTCAAAAACCCGAGTAACCCCCAAAACTTTCTTTAACTCTCACTTTTTATGTTGATGCCAATAGGAAAATGGTATTCCAGAGTAAGCAAGTGTGAATAAAATATACTTCATGAATTAAGTATGAGACTGGATCTGAAAACAGGCGAAGAAATGGATCTTAAATTCTCTCACCTTTTTCTTATTTCTTGTAGCAGGACTAAATGTGATGGTATGTACAAAAAAAATAAGCTGAAGCTGCTCTAACCTAAGATGTATTGTTTCAGTTATATAGATAACAGACCATCCTTATCCTCGCTCAGCATTGTGAGGAAGGGTCTGGAGACTAACCAGACAGACAGACTGCCAGTTTGTCACGGACTCTCCTGTCTGTCTGTTATCTAAAATGGGTATAGCCGAAGACAGTATGTCAACCACAAATACCAACGTGTTCACGTTTTAACGCAAGCATGCATGTTCTCGGTGTGGTCTCGGTTGCTTCTTCTATGAGTAAATGCTAAAGTACAGTTTTTAAAAGCACCAGTTCAGAGCTTATCGGTGTAAAATATTAGAAGAAAAGGCATTAGCTAGAGCTTATCTTTCTCCTGCTTCTGAAGCCCAATGGAAAATTTGGTTAGAGACTTATCAAGACTATATCTGTGTGACTGCCATTAGAAGAATATGTTGGCTTGTTGGAATGTCACAACTAATAACTAGAAAGTGTATAGGCACAATGCATGATCAGAATTCTCACTTTGAAGACAAAAATTTCAGAACACTATGCAGTCGAGTAACCAGATCAATATGAAACTTTGGTTCTGATTACAAATAACCTGGGTCTAATGCTTAACATTAAGCAATGCTATTTTATTCTCAGCTAAACTAAGATGCTTACATTACATAGTTATACAGCACAAAATAAATCACTAGTCAGAGTACACATGGAAAGAAACAAGCCAACATCCTCGCTCTTGAAGACCTTTTATATGTAATTCTAGTTATAATGATCCAGCTTACAGTGACTGTGGGCATTGACATAAAGCAGCTTTTTCATAAGCACATACATTTCAGAATTACACTCACAGGCTGTATTTGGTTTATGTGAATTAACTGTACGGTTAATCTCAGCTAGATCACAGCCAGCTGAGGACAGCAAATCAAGACGCATGTCTGTAATATGGATTTTATATCACACCGCTTTCATGGTGCAGTCATTCACACAAGTGCTTCTCTCAGCTACGCTGAAGCCTGCCATCATTTCCCAGCATATTTACAGGGAAGAGAGAACAGAATTCGATAAGTGGAATTAACCATTAGTAGGTGAGTTCCAGTCTTCCACTAGAGTGAGCCTCTTCGATTTAAAAGAAACAAACAAAACTAAAAACCTATGTAGGGCTCTGCTTGATTTAAGAAAAACTGAAAAAGCAGAAACTGATGACATGCTATGCTGTGCCAATACTGTTATCAAGTTCCCAAACAAAGGCCAGTTTTTTGGGTGCTGCAAGGTATTCACTCATGTCCAGTAAACACATTTAAACTCAAGGTTTGGAAAAAATGGTAGCCCTGGCCTGACATTTGTGCTGCCTAATATTATGATAATCACAAAACATTGGCGAGGATAACCAATATGCATAATCACTTGTTCATAAATGGAAGGATGTGGTTTGAAAAATGTATTGAGATGTCTCTGCGATGGCAAGATATGTTGGATAAAATGCTAAAACAAAATGAGTTGTTTTGTTGCCATACCCAGCTGAATCACAGCATCCTTGCATTGAATGTTTGTAGAATACAAGCAATCATATATTTGTTGACTACTGATTAGACGTTTATGGTAATCCTTTTTCATCAGTCTGATTCATTTTCCTTTTAAAAAAAGACCTCTGTTCACTGTTAGAACCAAGAACGTCAGACATGCTTGACAGTTGATTTCTTTGTCCCATCACCCAGCCCTACTTTATATGAAAGAAAAGTTATTTAAAGCATAACATTGAGTTTCCAGAATGCATACCCGCCTCTGTTGCATCAGCTCCAGCAGCTTGAATTATCAAATATAAATCAAAGCTGTTGAAAGTGATTCCCATTACAAGCTCAGAAAAAACTGTAGCCTTAGCTGTAGCTTAGTTGTGTGCATTAGAAAACACCTGCTCTCATGGCCCATGTCCAAATCAGCAAGTGTTGTTGCAGTTGGTGTACTGGGACCACACACAGACAGACCATATCTGGCCTCTTGCCATACAGTGGCAACATGACTCTCACCACTGTGGACCTTGTGTGAGCCACGTGTCATCAAAGTCGTAAGAGTGGAGCGCATGCACAATGTGTAAAACTGCAGAGAAAAAAGGCTACTCATGGGTTATTATGTTTGGAACATACTCTTTTATTGAAATGTAAAGCCTCAATGGCTATGCATAAGTAACAGAAATTATAAGAACACAGACTTTTTTGCCATTTTTTTTTACACTAATGGGCTTTAGTTATTTACTGTAATTTTTTGAAACTTCCAGCAAAGCAATTATTTTGGTCTGATACTATATATAGTGCTCATAAATATTAAAGGATACTTCACAATGAAATCTCCCATAATTAAATCTCCTCTAAAGTTTGTAAGCAGTGTAGTTTCTTCTGGCATTATCTTTTAAATTACTCACTCATTCTGTCTGTGTATGTAGCTCCTCCTCTCCATGTGTGTAGAAGATTGTTGCATCCCAAACCATATTCTAAATACGAGTCCTACGTCACTATCTAAACTTATGCTATCCAAATTTCTGCTATGACCAATTGGTTATTTTAATGTCTTAACCTACAATAACCACTAGCTCCTAAAATACCAAGCAGTAATCTTAGAACTGAGAAATTTTATTCAATGCCTCTTCCAACATTAATTACATTGTGACGTAAGGATTCAAGCACAGAAGGGCACAGTACACATGAGAAAATACAGGGGTTAGACAATTAAACTGAATCCCCTGGTTTTAAGACAAAGGTTTGGCTATAGCAGCCCAGCCGTGTATACTGACCCTGTGGATCCCGACGGACAGTTCTGGTGGAAACAGGAGAGTTGAGGTGCACATTTAATTCTGCTATGATTGGGAAGCCATGGTTTTATGTTTTATGTTTTTTGGATAAAATCCGGGTTAGAACCCGAACATCCCTTTCAGACAGCTTCCTCTTGAATCCACAGTTAATCCTGTTGGATGTTGTTTGTCCTTCTTGGTGGTATGCTGACATTACCCTGGATACCGTGGCTCTTGATAAATCACAAACCTCCCACAATAAAATGACAGGTGTTTCAGTTTCATTGTCTAACCCCTGTATATGACATTGCTGTTGAATTGCTCATTAATGCAAATATTTAAGCAGCAACTTAATATATATAGCCATGTACACATACACTAACCTGCTGACGTTCAAACTGTGCATCGGAATGGAGAAATAAGGTGATTTATGTGACTTTGAATGTACCTTGGTTGTTGGTGCCAGATGCACTGGTCAGAATCTGCTGATCTATTGGAATTTTTCTGCACAGCCATTTCTAGGGTTAACCCAAAAATATCCAATAAGTGGCAGTTCTCTAGATGAAAATACCTTGTTGGTCAGAGGAGAATGGCAAGTCTGGTTCGAGGTGTTTCTACAAATATGTAGATACATTTTGCGGGATGCTATTTTGCTTCTAATACATTAGCACAGGTTTAAGTAACAACTGTGGATTGATGGTAACTGCAATTTCTGCCCTGTAGGTCTGAGCTATGGAAAGGAGGTGGATTGGAATGATTCCTATGGAACAGAACAGCAGCTCTGGCAACGCATGATTGACAACCCAGAGGTTCCTCAGGAGTGCACTCTAATGCTGAGGTCTAGCATGGCCAAGAGAAAGACATAGAATCATAATGGTTAGATATCCGTCCTGCAATACCCATCCAAAACTTTGGCTTCTTTGTCACCTTAAAGAAAATAAAGAGATTTCCCACACATATACAAATACACATTGATCAACATACAAAGCATTGCCCTACATACTTGTTGTGATTATTGTTGTTGATAGAAGGATACTCAAAAATATCTCATACTGCCTTGTTGTCTAATCAAAATACATATACACCACTGTCATTTAAACATGAAATAAACATGAACAAATATAACAATATAGGTAAGGTATCCAACTGATCTTTTGACAAAGAGTAGTCTTTACTGCCTACTGTAACCCACACATTCACGCTGCACTTACAAGTGCACACAATTAACAAAACTCAAAACTTTCACTTTAAAGTACACATACATTTTTTGGATACTTTCAATTCTTACAGCTTTCCGAGTGAACTTAAAAAACCACTTCAGATTTAGTACAAGTAGACTATTATGATTTACCACTGTAGCGATAGAAATGAATCAAGTAATATCAAATAACTCAAACTACAGGTCTACTGTGACCCTTTGACTGAAGCAGTTTTCATACAAATTAAACTGCAGCTATCTGGGTGATCACATTGTTCTAATATCCAAAGGGAGGCAGCCAGAATGCTTCTTATTTGGATGCTTAATTAGTAAATAAAAAGCCTGATCGAGTGGAAGATAGAAAAGCCAGACAGCTACATAATTACTGGCACTCTTGTTGGCATGTCATGGACTTTGTGCTGTCAAGTTGAGCTTGAGTCATTTCAACTCTATGGAAAGTTGCCCTGTTAATGTCCATAGAGATTTTAAATACGCATTTTGTCTTTGCAGATAATGTATTTGTTCTTGCCACTACTGCCCAGAGAGTCACTGCTCTTTTGATTGCACTTGGTCTTTAATGTTGCAAGCCCAGCTTGGGACTCAAAACTGAGTCCAAAGGAACTGCTCGTTTTCAACAGTGTAGCACTTACTACTTATTCACAGCACCTTACCAAATCCTGTATCATCAAATTTTTAGTTTTGATAGTTTTTCACTATGTGTAGAAATGTCCTGGCAAGATATGGAACTAGGGTAAAGTTGCCATATTGTAACTTCTTCACTATAAACACTGGAGTCTTATTGATATCCATAGTCCAGCACCAGAGCGACCTCCTCATCCTGTTTAAAAGGTTTGTTTCAGAACAACCAGATCTGAGTGGTTGTTCCTTAAATGAACTGTTAACTGTCCCCCATTGATTCCAGGCAAATTATAAACACATTGTGAATAAAATCAGCAGTAAAAAACAATCTGGTGACCATACATTTTTTTGTTCTGCATTGAAAATTCACTAGTGCTTAAAATTATTGTAGATCCTGCAGCAAGTAATGCCAGTAGCTTTCAAGAAATCTACTACCTCAGCTGTTAGCGTTAGCTAATGCTTAACAGCCAAAGAAGCACATAGCACAGTTTTTAGATACTGAATGTTGTTTTTTCTCACTGAGTTTATAGTTAACTTGTAGAAAACGTTTCACTGCAATTATTGCATTAGAAAAAGTTGGAAAACACTGTGGTCAAGCCATCTGACCCAAAATTGAATGCACAACTATTACATGCTATACTGTATTATAGCCAAGTGAGTCCTAGCCAAGACCAAAACTTCTAGCAAAGACCAAGACCAGGAGTGGCTAAGACAGAGACCACAATAAGATAAAAAAATAAAAATTCGAATTCACCTTACCTTTATTATAATATATTATAAAATATATTAGTTTCGTTTTATATATATACATATCATACATATCAGATTTTGTCAAATATAAATTCTATATAACCTAGAATTATTATTGATTATTATATTTTACTCTTAGTTAAATTAAGGAAATGATGGTGATGTTTCCCTTCTGTCAAACTCAGGGGCATTTCTAGGATGTGAGGTGCGGTAAGGAGGCTTAACCCAGACACATGTAGGACGTTCAAGGAGGTCCCCTACTAATTTTAATGTTTTAATCCTAAATTTTGATAGGCTATGGCATTCTTGTATAACATGCACAGTGTTCACTGCTATGGTGGAAATTTTGGGATCCAGTACTTCAGAGAACAGAATGACACCCAATCACATGTGTACTTCACAAGTCGCAGGTGGAGCTACTCAGATGGGGGAGGTATAATTCCAATGAAACCAAAAATTGTGACATGTTATACTGACCAAATCTGAACGGCTCATTAAAGCACATACCTTTCCACCTACATAGGCTACAAAACATGATTTTGTGGACACCAACAGCATGGCTGCCTGATTTCAGTTTTAGCATTGATAGGCACTCATGATAATTTAATGCAAAATTAAAATGCTTTTGCATAGCATGCCCCCTTTAATGTTGGTGTTGGCACTGCAGTGTGATCCCTGCCACCAACACTGACCTGTACTAGTACTAGTTAACTTTATAACCGTCACATCTGACTTTGGTTTTGCAAGTCCAACCTGGGCTGTTGAACGCCTCAGGAACTTTTTTCTCCAAGTAAAAAGTAAAAGTAGCACACTTGGTAAAGGTTGGTCTGAAAATTTAAGGAAAAATTGCTTTGTGAGAACTTAAACTAACACTGGAAAATATGAGAGAAATCTAAACTTTAATTTAGAAGCAAATTACTTATAAGAAAAAGCCTTTCAAAATGATTGATCAAAAATAATTGAGAAAACAAAGCCACATGCCACAAATTATTGTGGTTAAATGATTGTTGCTTTTAACACACTTTCAAGACCCACTTAATCCCATTCAGGGTTGTCTCTATCTCAAACCACATGCACATGCTCGACACACACACACACGTGCGTTGTAAGGTGACCATGCTAACTGCCACTACCGATATATTTGCTTACATTAAAGATGACATTTCTTACATATTTCCAGTGTAAGATTAATCTAGTTAAACCCAAAGACATTGTTCCAAACCATTTTGACCCATCTCATTTGTTGCAAATCATTGTGAAGGTGACTGTATGTGAACACTCTAATGTAGGAGACATTTGCACAAAATTGCACCCTCATTTATTACTGTCAAGTAAAATGTTTACATTTAGTGCACCATAAAAACGCTTATAACTATATAGATAGTAGAATGGCAGTTGCAAACAAAGGTAGCACATTTGATCAAACTGTCAGTCTGTCAGTAATAATCTAGATGCTAAAGCACAGAATCCAGCCCTAAAACTTAGATTTGACCAGAACTGCCTGCATTATTCTTTATATATGCAGTACTTGTTTTTAGCCCTTTATTGCTTCCTAGTAAAGGTAAGCTACACAAACTTGACATGGCATAATCTTCCAAAGTATAAAAGGTGTTGCAGTCCACTGTGCAGAGTTTAAAAGGCAATAGCAGAATATGATCAATATGTGTTAAATGTTGTGTTCAGTGACTTTTAAAAAAATAGACCTAAAGGCATGTTCAGTGTGTGTATGTGCAGTGTGTTCTTTGACCTGAGAATTGTATTGCATCTTCAAATAACCTTAGACTGGAGAAAATAAACTTTATATTATCCTCAATCTCATAGTGGGTGACCTTATTTCTGTAAATAAAAGCTGAAAACTTTCATTTCATTACTTGAGTGAAAACACAAACAAATTGACTTAATATGTCTGTCCGAGGATTTCCTCATTAAAATCAGCAAAATCAAAGCAGTCCTACGTATTTGCATAAATGAATGTCTAAGCTTCTACTTAAGGGTTCAAAATTCAAGTTGAGTTTAGCTAGATTAAGATCAAGAACCAAAATATGTGATGTAAAGTAATTTTGAGCATACTTATTGTGTTGGGATGGGATGTATAATTTGACATGTAATCCAAACAAAGGCTGCCGTTGTGTGAAGAGTACAATAAAGGGTATAACATATGGTTAAATATGGTTAAATCAAATTTGCGATGTAATTGACACATGTATTGAGTTATACAGTCTATTAAGGTGATTTAGTATGTATTAATGTGTTTAATGTGTCTTAGTAAATCAAGACATTTTGGTTTTAAGGTATTTTATAAACATAGTGATAGCAAGTACATGACATACATTTCTTTAAATACATAAACTCATTGCAGATGACTGTAGAATATATGTACATACAGTTCACAATACACTGTTCTAGTAAACAATGTGTTGGCATTTGTGAATGAACGGTTTTGGACACAGGGTTGGGATTACTGCAATAGAATCTACAAAAATATAAGCCTGAGAGAGTCTAAAATGCCTGTTATAGGCTCTATAGTACTCTCTATACTGCCTGTTATAGGCTCTATAGTAGGCTCTATAGCCTGTTTAGTACTCTATATAGCTTTTTTCCCATGCAACATTATGTAGTCATCCAATAATTATGTGGATTAGTTTCTTGTCATGGGCTGATTGTTGTTTTTACTTTGGGCAGCACAGTTTTGTAGGGGTTAGTGCTAACACCTTAGCGCTCCAGAGACGGTTCCGGTTGAAGTACTGGAAAGGCTGCATGTTCTTCCTGTGTCTGTGTGGGTTTCCTCCCATGTCTCAAAAGATGCTTTAGGTCAACTGTTTTCTCTACATTGTCACAATTTGAATGAATGAGTGACTCATGAGTGATATTATTTCCCACAGCAGAGTCACCATTGGAGCAAAGACCTCGGCAGAAAGGAAACGAATTAGACATGATTGGTACCTTTAACATATTTACATTTTTAGAACTAAAACTGTAAACCAGAATTACAGACCAAATGCTTGACTAAACATATAAGTCTTGAGCCTTTTAACATTGAGTCTCTGTCGGAATTGTCAGACTATGTCAGACTGTTACATAATTTGGGGGCTTTGTAGGAGAACGCTCTGCCTCCCGCT
>JAUZSV010047323.1:0-15139 GCA_034780495.1 Parotocinclus cesarpintoi
ACAAAGGTTTTTGTATAACAGCCGTGTATATTGACCCTGTGGGTCCCGACGGACAGTTCTGTTGGAAACAGGAGAGTTGAGGTGCACATTTAATTCTGATATGATTTGGGCAGCCGTGACTTTATGTTTTTTGGATACAATTTAGTACCTGGACATCCCTTTCAGACAGCTTCCTCTTGTGTCCACAGTTAACCCTGTTGTATGTGGTTCATCATTCTTGGTGGTATGCTGACATTACCCTGGATACTGTGGCTCTTGATACATCACAAAGACTTGATGTCTTGGTCACAGATGCGCCAGCAAGACGTGCACCAACAACTTGTCCTCTTTTGAACTCTGGTATGTCACGCATAATGTTCTGTTCATTGCAAAATGTTAAGCAAAACTGTTCTCTTACCCTGCTAATTGAACCTTCACACTCTGCTCTTACTGGTGCAATGTGCAATTAATGATTGCCACCAGGCTGGTCCAATTTAGCCATGAAACCCCCCACACTAAAATGACAGGTGTTTCAGTTTTATTGTCCAACCCTTGTAGCTTTAAATGATGGAGGAGAGGAGGAGTGGCCATAACATGCACTAATGTTTACAGTTGTTGTATTGTGAAAGCTAATGGACATGCAGTTGTTCAAGATTTCCAGTTTGACCCAAAATCTGATCCTGTTCCTGATCCTGGTTCTAGAAGCTGTATTAGCAGTAATCTAATGAGCAGATATAGTGAGCTGTATGAGCAGATGAAGTCAGAGAGGGGAGGGGGCTAGCTGTTAAAACGACACAGGCAGACACAATTGGGGTTACTTTGGATCACCACAGTGCTATGATTGAAGCTGTTGGTGCATTTGTAACAATACCCTTGTTTGCCCAATAAATTGTACTATGTTTAAGATTTAATTTGTTGTCAGATTTGAATCTATCAAATTTACCAGTAGTCCAAAGGAGAGCGGTTCCTTAACTAAAGAATGGGTGGGACTCTGGTGCGGCACGTAGAAGCAAAATCCAGACACCGAAACCTTATAACTGGCTGACAGTGAACAGATGGAGGTTTTTTGCGCTTGGAGGGCCTAAAAAAGTTGGTTTTGCATGCCATGTTCCTTTTACTGCATCAAAACCGATTCTGGTTTGTTTTAGGTCTGATCGGATAGAATGAAATCATGTCAATCCCAGCGTAATACCTCATTGTTCATTCAAAAACCCCTTTTCCATTACCTTTTCGTCGGATTTCAGTGATATTACTTGTTACTGATATAACTTTCCCACCTTGTCCAAGTGTAAAACTGTGATATTTGGGTATTTCTTTTATTTATTTAATTTACTTTTCCCACACAGGTTTTTCTTTGCTTTCTTTTCTCATTTCAAAATGAGCAAAAAAAATGTAAAAAAAAATTACATTGTCCAGAAATGCAATAATTGTACTTCAAACCTTCTTATTGGTACTGTGTATCCTGTTGCTTTACCTTCACCTACATTTTACTTGTGCTGTATGCTATTTGTGCTACTAATTTGAGCAACTGTTAATAGGCTAATGAACATCTGGCTCATGAGCATTCACTGAAAGACCTTACTGAGATTTAGCATAAATACAACAAGGTTGGTGGCAAATCAGTAAATAACTTATAATGTATTCCTGGAGGTTAGCTGGTCACATTAGCAGCAGCTGTAGCCTCAGCCTTCTGCATAACCACTCGATTGCAAGTCACAGGAGTCTTCCTAAGGGAATCCACCAAAGAAGAAAGCGCAATAAAAGTGCAAGGAGGAAGGACATTTCCATAATCAACAGTAACTTATTTCTAGATAATGAGGTGTTTCTAGAGGATCCCTGTCTTTACTACAGCCTAGAACAGATGTCACTCATTGCATAGATGTGACATCATGCAGCTTGTCTGCTGCTGAGGAACTGCTTGCAGCCTGAGGTCTCGCACTGTCAGTCAGCTGTACACAAAGCTGACTTCATAGCCTGTGCTCCTAGCATATCTCTTAACTTACTGGCTTTCATGGAAACTTGGATAACCTCAGAAAACATACTCCTTCCTTTTCTTCCTTATTGTGTGCCAGAAACTCACATTTTCTCTTTCAAATTTCATTTTGGTTACAGTACTCAAGCCTTGCAAACTTAGTATCTCCATCTGGTCTGCTTGGTAACTTTCTTGAGGAGTTTAAATCTCTTCTCGACTCATGTCCAGAAACCAGCAGTCCTCTGGCTCTACTGGGTGATCTCAATCTCCCTACTGATAGAATGATATCTATGGTCATCTGCCTGCCTCTTTAGACTTGACCCAAACAACATCAGTAGCAACCAGGCCAGATGTCAGTCATGGTTTGATCATAGTTATAGTATATGGTACAAGGTTGTTGGGCAATTTTCTAGAAAAATGAGAAGAGTTTTGCAGAGTGCATCAGCGGCAGTGTCAGCAAGATGTGCTGAGAATCTTTGTATGATTTTGGACCACAGTTTTTTATAGCCACATCACATGAAACACCAGATCTGATACACCTCTTCTGGGCAGCAGCAGAAGTACACTGCTCACAAAAATGAGGGGATATTTTATGTTTGAATATGAAGAGGATTCTACAAGAACTGCTGGACAATCTGATCCTGTCCATGCTCCCTCACTGTTGGTGTGTTTTGGCAGTCTTGGGTGACCATACACTGTACTGAACAGTCAATGTGTGGAACTCTTGTCCAGTTTAACACGCTTCTGTTCACTCCCATGAATATATCACTTGCTGTTTGCATCTCACTTGCATAATAGAACAACTTTGACTTTTTATTTGCTTTTATAATGATCTTTTAATGAAATAAAATATTTTAATTTTGAAAAAATACTACATTAAAAAAGCTTGTTTCATCATATATTTAGCCTGTCTGGGTCACAGCCTACCAAAGATCTTTACTAAGACTTTTCCACTGGCTTCCTGTTAGAGCCAGGATCACATTTTAAAACGTTGTCCTGGCTTCTCAGGCATCAAATCATTCTTCTTCATGTGATATTTGTTCTTTAGTGAAAAACTACACACCTGAACGCCTACTTAGGTCTTCAGCTTCAGGGCACCTGCTACATCCTACTCTGTGATTGAACCATGCCTGGAAAGCCAGATCTTCTGAGTCCTTATTGGTGAAATGAGCAACCCACACAAGTCACAACGGATCAGTATCTCTCTTCCTTTCACAGAAATCTAAAAGACTCACCTCTTCAAACAACACATTGGACATTTTTTTCTATCCTTTGCACATTTGTTGTACCTGCTCTTTGTAAGGAGTTTTGAAAGTGCATCCCCAAGCTCTTAGTATTTATTACATATGATGCATCAAACTGAGAACTTGCTTGGAAGTCTCATGGTAGCACTAGTTTTTGGTCTAACTGGTAATAAAAACACATACAGCAAAAGTCTTCAGATCTTTAGGATCTTAAGTCTTTAAATTTGTTGTTGTTTTAGCAATGGTGATGACCATATATGACATATTATTGATTTGTTTAAAAAATTTCAAACTTTGATTTGTCATTCCATAAGACCACTAGCCTTTATTTAATTTTTTTTGGGAAAAAAAGTGGTTTTCAGACAGTAAAAGGATCAAACTTGGCATCCTGACAAAGCTCCAAAAGCAGTTTTTTAAATTAAGGCATACAAACTTCCTGTATCTTATGGTTGTATTCTAATAATGAGAATGATAAACAATTACATATTGACATTACACCATTGCTACAACAACAGTATTTCTAATCTAATGGCTGCCAAGACTTCTGCAAAGTACTGTAAATCACTGAGAAATAGCTTCATGGCACCATCAACGTTTTTTGCATACTTTTTAAGTTGGTCTCGATGACAAAATCTGCCAAACAAGCAGAAAACCATGCTCTGGAAAATGTGGTCTGCTAAAACAGTGGAAATGTCGGAATTACTTGTGACAAAGTTGAAATATGTTTGTTTGTATCCACAAACAAAGACAGAACAAAGTCTATAATATCATAAATTATCAATATATGATTTATATCAATATAAAATAATAAATCATGGAGAAATATAAAGGGATACGCTGATAGCACGATCAAATAGTGATTGATCTTCAAATAAAATAATTTTAGTTGTTGCAATGGATTCACAGATTTATAGTGTAAGTAACCCTGCGTATTTCTGTTTTGTAATTCTGAATTTGTTTTTCTGATGATAACATAAAATGTAATGTAAGCAAACCAGTAGAAACAACTGTGCTACTGCTCATGAGCTGGGGAAGTCTAATGCATGAAAACAGCATATGCAGGCATCCCACAGTGGTGCATTATGTATAATTTCCTGTTAATGTGCATTTAAGAGGCAGAGGCAGCTGGTGCTGTAAATGGTAGAGAGACTACCGTTTCACAGAAACAAGGCATAGAATCTCTATACAAACTGTGCCATTAAACTTGAATTCTAGCAATGGTTTCTGCAATAGCTCACAGAATAAAGCTTACATTGAGAATGCCATGCTTTCTTAAAGTTTATACTGAGAACTTATATGCTTCCTCAATACAGAACTGGTAGGGTTCTATATCACAACTTTATGTGAGCTGTCTGCCAACTTTTCTCCATTCATTATTCTGGATTATTCTGACTTTTTAACGCAAAATATCATAACATCTAATGTGTTGATTAAACAGTTGATTTTTCATTTTCCTGTAAGCCATGTAAACGGTCATTATGCTGAATTAAGTATGGTTTACTGATCACTGCATATGCCCACTGTACATCGTATGTACTAAGCTGTGTACTAAGCTGTATATAGAATGCCTTTTGTATTTTTGCCAGGATTAAAGTACTTGGCTTCCTTGCATGTGCTCAATATTAGCTTGATATGGATATGGATATGGATATGGATTAATGACTGTGCCCTACTGCTGATCCACATATGAACACACAAAAACTGAAGGGCTGCTTTACTTTATGTCAAATAAATTAATGGGAATGAAAGACATGTGAATTAGTGTTGGCTAGTGGATTTTAAAATAGGGGATGCACATACAGTATTGTGCATTACCTTTAGGCCACTATTAAGTTAGATGTTCAATTGTTTTAGCAATGATATTCTGTCTATATAGAATAATTTCTCAATTTCTTTATAAGAATACAACAATACAATGCAGGGCAAATGCAGTATTAAAAAACTGGGGTAAACACGCAACCAGAAAAAAAAAATAGGCTTCAGTGTCAAGTATTTAGTGTGATCAACCCTAATGGTATCTGGTAGGTTAATTACGCTTAACCCTCTTACAGTTTGAGGACGCTTGTTCAGAAAAGGTCTTTTTGGAAAGGTAGTAGCCAAGAAGATACATTGTAAAATGACATTTACATTATGTAGCAGACGCCTTTATCCAGAACGCCTTACAATAAATAAATATCACAATTCAAGCAACTTGTGTGCAAAGGGTCTGGCAAACAGTGGCAAACACCAAACAGTGGCAGCCTGGCAGAGGTTTAACCCTTCACCTTCTCATACATACCTTAACCACTAGGCTACATCTAGGGAACAGGGGGAAAGAGCTACAATATGCTAAAGCTCACAAAGATTGGAATCAAGGTTAGTGGAAAAGAGTAATATGGAGTGACAAACATAAGTTTGGCATTTTTGGAGCCAGTCATCAAGAATATGTTATATATGGTACTTATACCATTTCTAAAACAACTGATCTATTGTGATTCAAGATATTTGCACAGTACTGTATGTTCACATATAATCTCTCTTACATTTACCAGGCCATAGCATAATGTTTCCTATATCCATCCAGTGGTTCTGCAGGTAGTTCCCTAATACAAAGTCGATTTAACACTGTAAACATTTTACAGTTTTGCCATAGGAACCAATGCAAAGACTTCACTGAGATCTTGGGCTTTAAACGAGATGTCGGAGGCAGGCTGTGCTGTTCATTAGAATATGTTTAATGAAGTTTAATGACCAAACAGCGTGATGCATGAGACATTCAATCAACTGATTCACTTAAACACTGAATACCAATAAGATTAATTAATAACCTAGACTCTTTGGTAAACATTTTAATGGAATTGTGGTGCAAGGTTTCCCCTTGTTTTAGGACTACACATGATGTGAATGTGAACAGTAAAGCATTACAAACATTACAATAATCACGAATGAATAGTGTTTACAACACTATTAATTACCAATATAAATAGCCACCATCTACATTTGTTACTCTTTGGTATCAGAAAAAAACGTGCTGGGTTAGGATTAGTAATGATCTGCACTGTTCATTGCAGTAAGGGTGTAGCCCCTTGGAGCAGGAATGCACATGAACTAAATTACTGCTTTAAATAGGTTGCTCTACAATTGCTCTACAAAATGAGAAGCTTATCATCACAGTTACGCTGAAACGCTTCCCTAAGTCTGACTGTGTTAAATGAACAATTATTTAGTTACATGGATTGTTCTCAGTAAGTTGCTTCTCACAACGGAAATCTAAGCACATGGATAAACCAGTCACCTTTAAAACTTGGAATTTATGTACAGAAACCAGACACTTAGGCCCATCTGTGTATGTGTGCAATCACCCTTACCATCAATCTCCTCGTCTGTAGTGAGCTCATCATTGGAGCAAATGCTCAGGACATTTACCAGCATCTCAGTGACTTCAGGGCAGAATTAGAGAAAACATAACACAGCTGTTATTCTAATGCCCTGCCATATCGTGTAAAATACCAATCTAAAAATGCACGTTAGCTCACGTGGTACTTTAGACGTACCTTTCTCTCCAACAAACGGCAACGACCAAGTGAAGACATCCATGAAGTTGGGCAGCCAGTAGGGATGAGGAGAGCAGTTGAACTGCCGAATGTTCATGACGTTATTCTCATATTTCAGCACCGCAGCTATTAAATGGATAGGAATAAACAGAAGAAAAGTTTAGAAGCTCAAACTGTTGATAATATCAGATAATAACAGATCAAAACTAACAGCTTCCACTTTTGGTCACTTTTTCCATACATGATGCATCCATTACTGTACATTGCCCTAATTTTTCTACTATTTACAATTAATTAACCAGGGTCATTAATAAACAACAATCACTATAATCTCACCCATCACTAAAAAGAAGTCCACAATAATCAGCTTAAGTAGCAAAAAAGCTACTAAATGTAAATAAACAGTTAGTCATTGGAACACTGGAACTAGGAGGTTAGCAATTACAGAATTCACACTGCTCACAAAAATTATCCCCAGTATAGCAGTATATGTTAATCACCAACAGATTCATATGTGTGAGGTATTTTGCCACTTCATGCCACTTCTGTTGTGGATGGTCCACAGGTTTTCTGTCTTTTACTCTGTGAAGCAATTTACTTATAATGCCACATATTATTGGTCGATCTAATGGAAAACTACAATCACATGGTTTTGACATAATTCTCTCTCTAGAAATGTAAAATGCCACCGCTTACACAAACCCACATATACTTTTAAAATGCCAGTAAGTGAAAATTTATAAGTATAAAGATCATGTTTCACTGTTTGTTTTTACAAAATTGAACAGCAGTCTTACTGTTTTAAACAGCTGAACAGCCACATATCAGTGGTGCCTTCATTTGCAGTAGATTAATCATGCATGTATCGATAATATCTTGGGTAAAAATGACATGATTTTTAAGGGCATTTTTTAGTGTTTTCCAAAACTGAATTCTCCATAAGGTTTCCAATATTCCAATGAGAGTTTGAACCATGCTACCAATGCTTTAACATAACTTAATAGTGATTATGTATTATGCGCTTAATGTGTTCTGTTAAATTGAATGAAAGCTGTAAATAATAGTAGATTAGATAGTGGATTATTTTCATACAGTTTCACATTAAGCCTTTAGAGTAAGCGATACAAGTTTCAGACCAAACTGATATGAGTTATTAAGCTTTTAAAAGACTGGTAAACAATATCACAGCAGGCAAGCTGAAAACTGATCTCAAGGTTACTCTCAGTCTGTGCAATCGAGCTTCGAGCAAGTATGGTGACTCCTGCTTGTGTGGCTTGATTACTGAAAGCTGACACTGCACTCTTGAGTTTTCAAACAGGGACTTTCCCCAGTGTGAAGTCCTGCTCCTGATTCAGAATAGTAGGCTATCATGTGGTGCAGAGAGCAGGCCAGCTGTCAACTGTAAGACTTATGGAAGTAGTCACTGCTCACTTCAGCTGGGTAATGCAAATATTAAATATATTCAATTATAATAAATATATTTTTGTTATAAAAGGTAATACTATTGGCCCAAGTAATGAATTAAAAAAGCTAAAGAAAAACTGTCAAAGTGTGTTTGTTGGGACTGTGGTGGTGCAGTGGTTAAGGTAAAGGTCTACACACCACAAGGTATAAATCCCAACACTGCCAAGTTGCCACTTTTGGGCTCTTGAGCAAGGCCCTTAACCTATAATTGTTTATATTGTACATTCTAAAATTGTATCTGCTGTAGGTCACTCTGGATAAAGGTGTAGTCTGCCAAATTGCTAAATGTAAATACTTTATAGGGTGTTTTTGTAAATACAATCACAAGGTGGCGCCTATGCCCACCATACTGCTTCAGTAAATTAACGTTGAGAAAGAAAAGACCTTTTAATTAAAACGCAATCTGTTTGGTATTAACTAAATTTACATACATATTAACGCACTTATTTATATATGGACAGAAAACACTACCATAACCCACTGAAATTAAATCGTGACATTTTGGCGATATTATTAAAACCAACAAATTCACAACCCTAAAAAGACATATTTAATAAATAAAATTCCATAGTTGCATTTCAAGTAACACAATAATTCTGAATGCCATGTACAAAGAAATTACTGTCTAATTCTGCATTCAAACCGAACAAGCCAATAAAGGCTATTATTCATAAGGATTAATACATCAGACTAAATGGAGTTTGTAATCAATATTATAATATAATATAATATAATAATATTACATTTTAACAATCTGCATAAACAGTGACAGTTATTGGTACATAACATATGGGGACTACTACTTAAAAGCTGAACAAGGGACAATAAGCTGGATGCTATTTCTTATCTTCTGACTTACCATCTTCATACATGTAAGCATATTTGCTGGGACAGACAGGACATTAAAGCCAATTAAGATCCAGGGCGTTTTAAGAAGGGCAGGGACAGTCCTAGATGGGACGCCAATCAATCGTAGGACACGCACACACACACACAAACACACACACAAACACACACACAAACACACACACAAACACACACACAAACACACACACACAGTCTTGCAAGCACTAAAAGCCACTTTAGAGACACCCATTTACATAGCCTGCATGTTTTTGGACTGTGGGAGGAAACCGGAGTACCCGGAGTAAACTGCAGACTCCATGCAGACTCAACACAGAAAGGACCCAGACTGCTCCACCCTGGGATTGAACCCGGGTCCTTCCTGCGGTGCTACTCACCAAGCGACCGTGCTGTGCCCTATCTACATATACTGTACCAGGAAATTCCAATTGAAAACAAAATATTTCTCTTTCAAGAAGCTAAATCTGGGCCATGGTTGGTTTTAGAACTGGAGGACAATTTTAAATTGTGAATGATCTGCATTAACAGACAGACTGAGAACCATCTTATTAAACCCATTTAATAACTTAGATTGAAACCACTGCCATGACATTCCAATAATGCCTTAATAACAAAGTGCTGCTTAATTTGCTAGATCATGGCTTTGAGACATCAAAACAAGTTTGTGGTTCCTTAGGTTACACACGGAAGAGCCGAGTGACTAAATAGTTCATCAACAGTTCTGTGGAAAGAACAAATGACTGGAATTGTGTTGGAAACAAACCTGCTGAAACATCTTAAAGGACGCACCATGAAGAGTGTGCAGAAAGCTCAGGTAAATGTATGACAGTAAAAAAGATGCCCCATACGAGAAAACAAGAGCTGAAAAGATGACTTATTCTGCATATCAAGGGGAAGCAGAGGTACTCTTGTCATGGAGAGTATAACCGGAAAGTACTTTTAACTATAAAAATATAAAAGTCTGTGTTTGCGTATTGTGTTTCTCTATAATAAAAAAGATGCTATGTTGTGTTCTTCAAGTCAAACCATCAATAACAGAAAAACTTATTGTGTCCGTTCATTATTATATTTTATATACTGACAGACAGATTACCTACCCTGTTAAGAACTATTCCAGTCAACGTGACTAAAATAAATGCTCAGATGTGCCTCAGCCCACTCTGGTCACTCTTATGCATGATTTGCAGCAGCATGGTAAGCGCACATCACAAATTCATGTAATAGAAACACGTACTTAACACTAACACTCAGCACTGTCGTCACACACATTCAGTTACATTAAAATGCATGCTGTGAGCTTAAAAAATAAAAACATAAAGCAAAGCACACAAACACAGAAATTGTCAAATAAATAGACCATCAGGACACACGATGCACCGAGTCTGAGTGGGTTATTTTAAACTTTTCCCCTAGCTGAGTGGGTTATGCATGTTTTTTATTTTTAAATGATGCATTAATTCACTTTCTAATCCACAAAGCTGAAATCCGAGGTCAAAATGAGCCGAGGATGCTGGAGCAGAGATGACTTTGCTAACCGGTGTGCCAACGCTATGCTATATTTTTTGTAATAAATTGAGAAATACACTGCTCACAAGAATTAGGGGATAACCCATCATGGGATATTTAATTTTTAAATGTCCCCTAATTTTTGTGAGCAGAATAGTTTGGTGGCTGTGTTAAAAACCAACATACAAAATAATTTAAATAAATATAAAGAAATATCTTTATAGTTATAGTTTTCTTTTTATTTCCCCATAGATCCAAATCCATATAATAAATGATTTTAACAATTTAACACAGCTTTTGATAAAGCCACTCCAGTCCTATGTTCTAAACTCTATTAAAAACCTGTGTGGGGAGTCCACGAGAGGCTCTAGGAGGTGTTCACCAAGTTCGCCAACATTTCTCACTTTGTATGCTGCTTCCAAGACACCACAAAACTTCTTGTTCCAGTAACATCAACTCTTTGCCTACTACACAGTACTATGCAAAGTCTTAGGTATTCTATATTCTCAGTTTATATTATGCTTATTCTTTATTGAAGTTTCAGTGACAACTGCACTTTGTAGTTCTACAAATGCAGACTGTAGTCCTTTGTTAGTTTCCTTTACTCTCTTCTCTAATGGTTCGAACCACCACAGGACCACTACACATTAGGTACGAATTGGGAGGTGGATCATTCTCAGTACTGCAGTGTGTCAGTGTGTGTTGCACTGGAACGATTGGATCAGACACAGAAGGGGTACTGAAGTCTTTAAACATCCCAGTGTCACTGCTGGACTGAAAATAGCCCACTAGCTAAAAATGACAAGCAGCACCACAATCCTGTAAGCAGCATTCTGTTAGCAGTGATGATGGAATTAGAGGGCAATTAACACAAAATGTCCTACTGCCTCTGACAAGATGAAGCAATGTGATAGATTTCTCTAATAAAGTATTCAGGGAATGAACAGTGTTTGAAAACTTGAGCAGCATTACTGATTCTAATCCACTCATACCAGCACAACACAGATCAGTGTGACTGCTAAAAATGATCCACCATCCAAAGAGTACCTAATTCTTTGTTGGTCCAATGGGGGTCCTGACCATTAAAGAACAGAGTAAAGGGGACTAATAAAGCATGCAGTACAACAGAATATAAACTGAAAATATATACTGTTTACAAACATTAGGGGATATTTAATTACGGGATATTTATTTTGAAGTATCTTCTAATTTCTGTGAGCAGTATTGAAGGCTTTGCAAAATACTGCAGAGTGAAATAGAGATTTAGTAGATTTGTTTATGAACTGTTTATCTAGAGTGCATTTGGAAGGGTAAGCCCGAGGCAAGATATGCAGCATAAATATCATTATCTTAAAAAGGTTTTACTTCACACATTTTCCTCCTTCTCTTATCCCTCCCTGATAGCAGAAAACAATAGTCATATCTCACAGGGCACTTCCAAAGCCATTAACCTAGGAATACAAGACTACGCAGGAAACACAGTGTGACCACATGACCTGCAGGTAACCACTGTGCTTGAGGCCATAATACCGTTCTTTAACTGATACATTAAACAGCAATATTCTGCCATTTAAGCTGTGCAGTCAGATTTGGTTCAATATAGATTTGGTCAGATTTGGTTCTATATTACAGGAAACAGTCACTAATACAAGGAGGTAACATTTATTTATCACATTTTTAAATACAGTGTACTTAAACCAATTATCCCAAATTTTAGTACCATATATTTTTTCGTACCATTCCTAAATGGATTTGCAAGAAGAGCTTTATTGTTCCTGAATCTTCAAATCCCTTCTGTGCCTAAATATCGCACCTGTGCTTCAAGTGGCACGAACTGATTCAGGATCAGCATTCGAGTCATGTCTTATCTGGAATCCCCAACTGTAGTGCCACTGACAGATGGAGGAACCCTCCTAGCATTAATCAATGCTTGGAACAAGCGCAGCATGCTGGCAGAGTCTGTGGCCATTACCCCTGCTGGGTCCTGCTACATTTCATTCCGCACCAAAACTAATCTGACGGTTAGTTTTTCATCAGCTACGTCAGCAAAACCGTCAGAATCTTCTCTTACAACTACAATTTCTTCTTCTCTGTGTCAGGAGTTATTCCATGAGCTATTGAATGATTTTATGCAAACAGAGCATTGGCATTTCAGGCTAGACGCTGTTGAATGGCTGGCGAGTCAATCTGGCAACCCAGGAGGGTAATGGATGGCTGGGAGCACCCCCTCCCTGCTCACTGTTACATTTACAGCAGCGCTCGATGGGTTATCAATCTAGACACAAGCCATGATTCTGACTTCACTGCAAGAAGAAAGGATCGACCTCCTTTCCATCCATCCATCCACCCCCTCGTCTGCTCCTGCATGATGCTTTAAGTGAATGCATGGGGTCACGTAGGTGCAGCTCTCGTTGTGTGTGCAAGAAAGAATAACTTTGTGAAACACTGTAGAAACGCAGACACACAATGCCCCCCCGGACATGAAAGCTTAATAGCAACTCATTACGCAAAAGAGCATCTGGGGTTGATGGTCAGGAATGAAGTTTGCCAGGTGCTGATGTTAATAAAGGCTACACACTGGGCACAGGTAGTGTGGAATAATATAAGCACTTCACAGCATGCTAGCTTAAATAGCTACACTTAAATGCTCCACTGATAAAATATAGCTGTTAACCTATGACTGATAATCACATTATTCTCCCTGCAATGCTAAACTACTGTTTTAAGCTCATTATCTTCACCATAGCATAGCTAAAACGGGAACGGTGGAGGAAGACGAGCAAGCCACACGGGAAATAAGTATAGACTTATAACTGATTCCTGAAGAACGGTCAGTCCTCAAACAATACACAGATAATCAACATTTTACATACATTTTTTTTAACATAAATACACATTCAGCAAAACATATTCTGAAGTTTGAAATTCTGTTTTTCCACAGCACAATACTCTCCACAGATCCTGGGCATCCTGGCAACGATCAGCTGACAGGGCTGAACAGCAGCATTCTCAGTCCAACAATGGGTTTAACTATTTCAATACTTTATCCAATAAATTACATGCCAGATTCAATATTATTCTTAAACAGGATTAGTGTTAATGATGATTTTTAAAATTTAATATAGGCTACACCAAGGCTAAATCCCTGTTAGTCTGTATTGTAGTGTAGTTTTGCCTTAGGTTTGCTCAATTTGGGATTGGCCTTTTAAGGTAATATAGGATTGTAAAGCTGCTTTGAGACAATGCTCCATTGTAAAACATGATATATAAATACATTAGAATTGAATTGAATAGTGTAGCATTATTTGTGTGTCTGTGAGTTGGACTGCGTAATCTAAGCCCTGTTAATGTCAGAAATGTGATTTGGCCATTTGGGCAATAGTAAGAAAGCTCTGTACATGTATAAGCTACTAATATCAAATGCGACAACAAAGAAATCATTTAAAAATAAACCTTCAAGTGTGTGAGTGTGTGTGTGTGTGTGTGTGTGTGTGTGTGTGTGCGCGCAACTTCTTCAATATTATAACATTTATTCTACAATTTATCATAGACAATTATATACTGTCTACAATTATACATAAACTTTTACGATACAGATATATGCAGTTTAAAGTAAGTCCGTTCAATATCAATTTACTGAAATATGCAAGGCCTTAATAATTCTAATAAACTAATTTGGAAATAAAAATGTCTTAACTCCAGACAAAGCGGATGTAAACAGACACAAAATGGCAAAAGTACTGTACAGTGCTGCCCGATGCATGATGTACTTGCAGTGTATTATTATTGTTTTGTTGCACTCTAGTGCAGTGCATTTGGTTTGAAAGATTAGTAGTCAAGCTTGTTAACTCATGTTTGGGCTTATTACTGTCTTAACTTGTTTGCAAGTGTATTTTTCTGTCCTATTGTAAATAGACAGTTTTGTTTTGTTATATTCCCAACTATAAACATTTATTTATCTCTGTTTAATCTGGCTGATCTTCTGTGCGGTTCGTAAACACTGTCCATTAATGCAATTTTGGCTTCTGTCAAACAAAAGTATCAGTACTTTTACAAACATGATGCGGACGTTAAATTGCACAAACTTGTATTCACGAACATGAAGACAACAGCTTGCACATAACATATTAGGGGATATTTCTTAAATGATTTTAATTTCATGAATGAGCTAATTTTTGTTAGAAGTGTATATGAGCAAAGATCAATCAAACATAGTTGCTGACAGACTGGAATATAGTTACAATAGGTTGTATGTGTGGGTTTGTGTGAACTCAGCAAAGACCAATCCATCTACAGGTTTTCATTATACACAAGAAGCTAGAAAGTGCAGCATGGCTAAAATGACCAAACACCCACTCACTTTCCTTTCTCTCCGACTATGAAAGTGCTGACTAACTTAGCACGGTTCTGTCCATCCTGCAGTTCGGCAGAACCACTGCATGCCAAGCATGGACTACCGCCAACACTTGTACGTACGTACACACATATACACATATACACATATACACATATATACACACACACACACACACACACACACACACACACACACACACACACACACACACACACACACA
>JAUZSV010047431.1:0-15134 GCA_034780495.1 Parotocinclus cesarpintoi
GAAAGTTTTAAGTGGTATTTATAAATGTATTGTAGAGTTTGATAAAGTAATCCCTTACCCATGTGCTTCTATCAGATATTGATGAATGACGGTTTGTGATGCAGTGCCATCTAAGGGAGCGGAGAGAAATCACCTCTGAATTCTGAATCGTTTAATGATATTATGCTCTGCAGAGTGAGAAATATCTACAGTAAATCCCTTACAATTTTTCTTTAATTATAAACATTTGGTGATAAACTGGAGGAGTTCCTCTGATCATCTTTATCACTCAAACACCCAAACACAGATTTTATTCATTATGCCGTTCCTGATTGGAAAGGGTATTGTTTTTCAGCATGATCACGATCCGAAACAGCAAAGTCATGTGGACTGGCCTCCACAGGGTCTAGACCTGATTAACATCGAGGCATTATGGGATCACATGCACCGATAAACAAATAAATGACACAGGAACTCCTGAAAGAAGATTACTTAAGAAAACTTAAGGATGGTCTCCTAAAAAGAGTTCAAGATGGCATTTTGCTGTTCTATTCTTATTTTATTTTGTGTATATATTTTCTGTATTTTATGTTCGCATTTTAGTGAAGGGACTGTGAATTCATTGCACTGTATTGTATCTCCAGCTTTAAACACTTGAAATGACCCGAAACAGCTTATGGAAGCTCTGCTTGCTAAAGGCATATTCACACAGAGTATAAAAAAAAAGCACAAACAATTTTTTATCCTAGTTGACCTTCACACCGAGTGTGTTACATTTTTTCTTTAAACCCTCTGAAAACTCTGTCCGCTTTCTCTTTCTTTAAGTTCTTCTCTTAATGCATTTCCATGCCTTTTCACATCGTGAAGTTAAATAAACAAAAACACAAGTTATTTAGTACAGGTCGCTCTAGTTTGTTTCTTATGATCATGACGAGATTAGAATGTTCTTAGATAAACAGTAAAACGTTTCCATCCACTCACTGTGAGCTTTATCATCGTCATTTTCCAACCTTTTTAGCTTTATACCATCACATAGTCTGTAATATCCATGTTTATATAATACGCTCTTATTTATGAGCTGCTCTGCCCAGCAACCGAGCTCTGATTGGTCAGCCTGATTTTAACACAGAAATTAGAACAGACTCTAATTAAAGATTTTATGCAGCGCCACAGCCTGTCAGTTTCAGACCCGGAGTGAAGGACGACAATAATAGACATTCTTTTTCAAAAAGCCTTAATTCCTTGTAAACATTAACCCTGCCTGGGCCAAAGAACCATAAATAAACAAACAAATGTGGTAATTAAGGAAGGGAAGAATAGGAGAGGGTTTTTAAATAATTTAAAATTGTAAGCCATCACTCAGCATTTCCCTTGATTAGTATCAGAGATTGTGGTCAGGTGTCTCAAACCTTAATTCATTCCCTTCAGTTAGATGGCGTTGTGGGTAAAAATCGAACGGCAGTCTCTAAAATACTCGCCAAACAACTGTGCCACGTTCAAAGTTACGTTATATCACGTTTCTTGCCCACTAAAGAGTAAATGTTTTGAGTTTCTGCACTGTGATTGGCTGATTAGATGTGCTTGTGTGCGCTTCTTTCAGAATGTGTGTTTAACGGTAACAGATAAATCGTTGTTTGTTTGTGCGTTGCTCAGGTCTTGTCCTGAATGCCGGGTGGTGTCAGAGTTTGTGATTCCCAGTATGTACTGGGTGGAGGATCAGGAGGAGAAGAACCGCCTCATAGAGGAGTTTAAATCTGGAGTCAGGTGAGAAGCTGAGAACATTTCAAACGAGACAATGCACAGGGATTTGAACCCTGGACCTTCTGGTTTATAGTCCAGAGCTTCTGCTAGATCAAGTCAAGTCAGATTTGTTTCTGTGGAGCTTTTTAAAGTGAAGTTTTGTCTCAAAGCAGCTTTAAAAATATCCAGATCTACATCCTTAACTAAACAAGCCTCGTTTTCGACAATTTTATTTTTTTTAATGAAAATGTGCAAAGAAAAACCTGTTTGGATATAATTTTAATTTGTCCAAAAACTTCAGGCTTTGTGGTGTGGAAACTTGTTTCTGCTTTCTACAGGATCTTACAGTTTTTACTGTAATGTTTTCAGTTGTTCACTGTTCAATGTTCACATTTCTTAATATTTTATTTACTGTAATTTCTTATTTTATATTTAATATCTCAGTTCTTAATATTTATTTACTGTTATTTGATATTTAATATCTCACAGTTCTTAATATTTTATTTAGTGTAACATTATTTAATATCTGTTATTTAATATTAGTTATTTAATATCTCACTTCTTATTTAATATTTTATTTACTGTAATGTATTAATATTTAATATCTCAGTTTGTATTTCATATTTTATTTACTGTAGTATATTAATATTGAATATCATAGTTTCTATTAATATAGTATTTAATTTATCTTATTTAATATCTATTATGTCACTTTTTATTTAATATTAGTGATTTAATATCTCACTTGTTTAATATTTTATTTACTGTAATGTATTAATATTTTATATCTCACAGTTCTTATTCAATACTTCAGAAAATGTTTTTAAAAACAAAAACCTAAATATCACAGAATTTTACACTAGGAAGAGGTTAAAGCTTTAATGTGATAAAAGAAAAAAGAGTTTTCCTTAAATAAACAAATGACAAATTAAGCTCTGTTTGACCTCTTGAAAATCAACAGGAAATGCATTGCGCTGTCACATAAAACAGTTTCTCACTCACTAATTACTATTGTTAAATAGATATTTTTCCTGTACTTTGTCATTTTTATTGATGTCTTTTACATTTCTGACTTTGATTAATGTAGATCTTTTATGTTCTTTTTTCTTATTTATTTAGATTTTTTTTCCCCCTTAGTAGTGATGTTTGGATGTCATTATTTATTTATCTATTGATTTCTGTTTTTTTATCTTTTTGATATTTCACTACATCAGAGCTAAATAGAGAGTTAAAGACTGAAAGGTTAAGAGGCCAGATTTCAGAAGTTCCTCTTACACTGCTTTTTATCCGACTAAAGATCTGAATCATTTAAATCCTGCTTTATCTTCTTTGCTTTTTGGAGACAGCGTTCCACCGTGTTATTTAATGATGAGAACATCCGTCCCAATCCATCGCTTTACCAAAATGATGTCTAATGTCCTGTAATAATGCCTCTGTCACAGATTCTTTTAATTTCATGTGTTTTGCAGCAAGAAGCCATGTAAGTATTTCGACCAGGGCAGAGGAACGTGTCCGTTTGGAGCGAAGTGTTTCTACATGCATGCTTACCCTGATGGGACGCGGGCGGAACCGGACAAACCCCGCAAGCAGCTCAGCTCAGAAGGGAGCGTTCGGGTAATGACATACTTACATATTACACACATTTTACTTTAAACCACTAATATCTTACAGTTCTTATTTAATATTTAGTTATTTAATCTGTTTTTTATTTAATATCTTACAACTTTTATTTAATATTAGTTATTTAATATCCTACAATGTTTTATTTCATATCTTACTGTTTTTAGTTAATATTAGTTGTTTTAAATTTAATATCTTATACAATTTATTCTGTACGCAGAAAGGAAAAACTGCTTTGGAGGCACTCAATGCTATATTGGGGATTTGAAATCAGAGCAGGAGTAGGAATGATTTACTGGGTCAGTCTGACTGCTTCCCTTCTACACTCGTTATTCCATTAGTTGGAATGCTCTGTGTACAGGGGCACGCCCGGGTTTCTTCACTCTCAGCCCCAAATAAAGGATAACGGGCTCAGTGAAAGAATGTTCCTGTCAGCTAAAGTAAAAGAGGCAAAAAGTACTGGGCCCATTTCATTTTAAAGTTTTAAGGTGCTCACGTCTGATTCTCACGTTACAGGTTCCTCTCTTTACCTTAATCACATCTTCTGCTATGTATCGACGTTCTTTTAGCGTATCATACAGAGGATAAAATCAGTGCTTAAAGATTTATGAATTAGTCCTGTTTAATAAAAATCACTTTTAGTACAGGATAATATTTAAACAGTAGTTTAAGAATCTCCCTACTGATGCATTTGGTACCCTTTTTTTATTGTTTATCGTGAAAACATCTTTAAATATTGTGATATAGTTTTACCGAATAATTGCGTAACGTATTTTACCCAAGTTAAAGCCCTCGTCTGAGTTTGAGGCCGAAGACAAACTTTTTTACACAGAGTTCAGTCTTCAGTCTTCTTATTCTGTAAATATAATTTTTTTTAATTTAAGATTTCATCAAATGTTTGGTCCAGGGCAGCACGGGGGCTCGGTGGGTAGCACCGCCGCTTCACAGCAAGAAGGTCCCGGGTTCAATCCCAGGAAGAAGCGGCCTGAGTCCTTTCTGTGTGGAGTCTGCATGTCCTCCCCCCGCTTACTCCCGGTACTTCGGTTTCCTCCCACAGTCCAAAGACATGGGTATTAGAATAATTGCTGTCTCTAAAGTGGCCCTAGGTGTGTGCGTGTGCGAGTGCCCTTTGATGGAACCCAGTCTAGGGTTGTTTCTGCCCTTGCCCCAGAGGTGCCTGATGGGCACCGGCCGGCCCGTGACCCCGTGTGGATTAAGCGGAAGATAAGTTTATAAGAACTACATCCTGGTCTGGGATGGCAGAATATGGAAAAAGGGTAAAGGGAAGGGGTGGAAACAGCCAACAGGACTCGACATCCCTCTGAACCCTGAAAAACAGCCAGAAGTGTATAAAAGGCGAGTGTTAAATCCACAGCAAAAGCAGAGGTTTGCAGACAAGAACATGCCAGCGAGTGCATTTCTATAGGGACCGTTTTGGACACGGCCCATAATTACGGGACCCTCGAGAACGATGGAGATGAGCTTTGATATTGTGTTATTAACTGACGGAATTAGTAATAACGCTTGTGTTGTTTTTGTTTCCAAGTTCCTGAACTCGGTGAGGTTGTGGGACTTCATTGAGGAGCGCGAGCACCGCGGGGTGCCGCATTACGACGACGACGTTAACGAGCTGGGAGAACTCTTCATGCAGCTTTCGGGAGCCGGGGAGGACGGCGGGGGCTCGGGGTCTCACTGATCGCTGCGTGACGTGATTTCATTACTGTGTACGTTATCGGAGCAATAATGTACTCACGGGTAAAGCTTCCTCCGATTTAAAAGTTTTCTAAGAAAAATAAACCCTTTTACCTGTGGTACATTTTTGTGCAATGTAACTTCTAACTGTCCTGAAGCTATTTAAAGACACCTGTATTGTTTCTGTAAGCTGCTATGTTTCCTGCTGCGTGGTAGAGCCGTGCTGGGGATATATCACGTGTTGTGTTTAATTTAAAGACTCCATTAGTTGCACTGGGAATCATTTCTGGACCGTAGTATTAAACCTGACTTGATCAAGTCAGGGTCGCACGGTGCCTGGGGTCTGTCCCTGGTGATGATCGGCCTCCCCTCCCTCAGGCACAGCCAGTCATATCTCGGGTTTGTGCAGTCGGACCAGCATCTTCCATTTACAGATTGGACGTTTTCTTGTGTGCGTCTGCTCCTTATTTATGAAATGATATTTAGGGCCATTTAGGAAACTCGTCAAGCCAGATGTGATCCCGTACTGAGACCGTCTAAGAGTGACGCGAGCCTGCACCCAAACCCAAACCAAACCCAAACCAAACCCCTGACCTGCTGAAGTAGTTTTAATTTAGAGATGAGGGCTCAGTGGTTAAGAATTTAGGCTGCTAATCAAAAGGTTGCGAGTTTGAACCCCAGATAAGATGCTGCCACGTAAGCATATTTGATGCGATTTAAGCCCCTTAATTGAATCCCAGCACCCCTAAAAATAAGAGTAAAAATGTTACAGTTTATCTATACTGCTCACAAAAATATGAAATATCCCCTAATTTATGTGAGCAGTGCATTTAAGATTTTTTAAAGTCAAAACCGTTAAAGGTGAGCAATATTTTTTAAAAATAATAGTTAACTGTGGGATTCGAACCCTGCCTCATGTTCACAGGCAAGGCTCTTAACCACTAGGCTACCACAGTCTGTTTGCTGTTGCCTCATGGCAGAGCTGCTTTTTTATGGATTACAGATAAATGTAAAAACTACTAAGGCTAAAGGGGAGAGAAAAATTATGGAAACAGCAGTTCCTGAGGACCTTGGTTCAAACCCCAAGCTAGTATTACAACGCGAATGTTGGGGGGTGCCAAACCCTCCCCAAAACGAATAGCCTATAGGCTTTTTCACACAGTATGCTTTATTAGATTTTTTTTTTTTTGCACAAAAACCTGCTTTGGCTTTTTTAAATTTCCCATCTCTTAACGTGTGGAGATTTGTCTTTTTCACATCGTCAAAATAAAAACAACACTAGTGATTTAGTACAGGAAGCTCTAGATTGTGTTTTTATGATCATAAACAGATTAAAATGTTCTTAGATAAACAGTAAAACGGTTCCATCCAGTCACTGGGAGCTTTATCATCATTCTCCACCTTTCAGCTTTATAACGCTACACATTATCTTTAAAATTCATGTTTTATAATCAGCCTCTTACTCCTACTATAAGCTCTTATATATAAGCTGTTCTGCCCAGCAACCAAGCTCTAATTGGTCAGCCTGATTTTTACCACAGAAATTAAACTTTTTTAAAATGTTATGCAACATCATAGTCCATAAGTCTCAGACTCATTACATCATCATTGATGCCATATTAATAACAAATAACGAGGATAAGAGCCAATAAAGGTCTGCTTTAAAGTGCTCCCCCCATTTTACAATATTTTGACTTAAGATGGAAATCTGATAATACAGATGAATTTACATTGCAAAAACCGTATGCTCCTGGATTAAGGAGTGATGAATGCTGGGATGAGTAGTGAGGAAAGATTGTGGTCACTCCATTATCGTTTTAGTTTTTCACTTTTGTATAAAAGATTCAATAAATTACCCGATATTCAACAATTATTCTATAATAAAGCTTTACGTTAACGATTTTGTCCAGCTGTAGTTTAATGTAAGTGTTTAATGCATGTTAAATTTAGGCTTCACTGATATAAGCAGTATATTAAACTCCCCTTTGATCACATCAAAGTCCGATGGATTTGCCTAAATTGATCGCTGTTGTAAATCGGGAATCACCTTTAGCTGCTTATGAAAAAAAATAATCACTTTTAAACTCGAATCGTTTGGATGGTTTGATGTTTTTGGGGGTTTTCCCCAGGCAGTTGCACAAACCTGGCCAGTAGATGTCGCCATAAGCAAATAAGTCCGGTCATCTTATTTCTTGCATGCCTGCAGCCCGTAATGTAAGAACCTAAAGAATTTAAGTTAAAAATCGATATTGATCTTTAATCGAAATTGATCTTTTTCCCCCTTTATTCATCAGCCACTGTAATACAGTAATGACTCAATTATAAAGTATTGCTTATTCAGACCTTGTACAGATCTGGGATGCAGCCTGTTTATTGGCTTAATGATTCTGCTCCCACCTTTAAACCAGTTTTTTTCTCGCGGTTGTCCGGTGTGTTTAGAGATCCTGTTTGGCTCTGCAAGGCTCAGTTTACGTCCTAAATGGAACAGGAACACAAATATTAAGCGTGTGCACATTTACGGTACAGGCTAAAAAAAATAATTAAAAAAATAAAATAAACAAAACAGAGGCCACGACCAAGAACTGGACAAGTTCCTCAGCTCGTTTTTATTTATCTGTATGTGTTTGTTCGAGCCAGAGCCAGCAGTTCTTCAGGACCCGAGTTCGAACCCTTAAGACTGTGACCTTAAAACATTTGTAACTTTTTTTTAAAGCGCTGAGGAAACCGAATCGGTTCTTGGTCAAGGTTTGAGACTTTGACTCCGCTGTGTCCCGTTATTTTTCCTCTGACTCGTCTTTGTTGAGTGACACTGGTGAGGTTGTAATAAAAACTAAATAATAAAAGAATTTCTAAACAGTGAGCTCCTTGATGTCACGTCTTTGCTTTGCTTTAAACCCCCCTTGTTTTTGTAGGGCTGTGACGATTCGTTCTTAATGATTTTTACCTTCGATTAAAGACGTTCCCTTAGTTTAAACAATACTCCTATACGTTTTCAAATAAAAACTTTGGCTGGAAGTGACTACAAATAGAGGTGTAAAATTGAAAACAAAATGTTCTATTGTAGATCCGCCACACAGCTGAAATAATAAAAAAAAATTTCTGAGGAATTACTTCTCTAAAGTGTCTCTAAAGTGTCCCAGCGTGAGCGTGTGTGCAGGCTTAGTTCCCACCTTGCATCCTGTGATGCCAGATTAACCTACAGTAGCCCATCTGCTTCAAGGTTCAATGGGTAACAAGTGGTTATCCGACTTAGTCGTCTTTCCAATCTGGGAACCAGCAAGGCATTTTTACCCACAGAACTGCCCTCTCTGAATATCTTATTGGATCATTCTATGATAACCCTAGAGGTGGCGCTGTGTTTGAAAATCCCAGCAGATCAGTAGTTCCTGCACTTAAAGCACCTTTCTTCCCTATTCTGATACTCTGTTTGAATCGGCAGCTCAGCTTGATCATGACTACGTAAATAAACTGTGATGCTGCCGTGTGATTGGCTGATCAGAAATGGTTCGATTTTCAGTTAACTCTGTGGAATATTGCAATATATGTGATATTATCGTATCGTGAAATCTTTTCCAGCGCCCAACCCTGTCGATGACGGTGTATCAGCCAGGACTAGTTAGAAGTTTGAATAAAAGAGCAGCAGCAGCTCGATTAAACTGTGTCTTTAACATACATTTATTAAAATAAAAACAAAACTCTCAAGTGCACAAGTCAGTCCATCCACAAAATAAAAAACGCTTTACAATCGCCTGTCTCCACGCACTCGTCGACATCAATCGAAACGCACTACCCCTCTACAAGCAGGTGAGCCTGGGCAAGAGTTTTTAGTGAGGGTCGCTTTATTCCAATGATCCGCTAAAGAGGCGGTGTTACCAAAACAAAGCTGTGAGCTCAGGCTTCTGTTCCAAATCAAACAAAGGCTGCGAACTAACGAACCTCGAGTGTTGCTTAAGCAGAGCGAACCACAATCCGGATTAGGGGGGACGAAAGCAAACACCCGTGTTTGGTGTGTGTGAACGCGGACTAGCCAGGCTGAATAGAAGCCGATCCAGGGACAAGTTTTAGGAACCGTTTCAAGGTTACAGCTCTAAATATGAGAACTACTTCGGTCAAGCTTATGAGCCGGATCACTTTCCACATTTTAACCCCTTGTATCCTGGTCAGGGCATCTATCCTCAGAATACACACCGGATCACCCGTCTTAGGCGTTTTATACGATTCAGTTTACAATCTAATTATTCTTTATTTAGGCTTCAGCTGCAATTTGTTGTTCTATAATTATAGACTGTAGTCCATCTCTCACATGCTCAGGACCAGCCCAGATCAGGTTCTATTTGGGTGGTGGACCATGTGTTAGTGTCATGCTGGTGCAATTTGATCAAACACAGCAGTGCTGCCGGAGTTTTAAACCACTGTGTTCAGTCAGAGACAGAAACTCATCAGTGCCCTGTGACTGTTTATTTTTGGCTGATGATCAATAGTCATTTTCAGGCCACAAGTGTTGCTGCATCTGATCCACTCGAACCAAGACAGCACACACACTAACGTAAAGCCACCACATCAGTGTCAGTGTAGTGCCGAGAATGACCCCCTTCCAAATAGGACCCGTTCTGTGCTCAACCTTAAGGGGTCCTGTGTTTTGGGAAGATGGTCATGAAAATTAGCACAGAATGTCTACAGTCTGTAATTGTAGTACTGTATTACTAAAACCTTAAACAAGGGGTACGCAGAATAAAATATAGACTTAAGCACAGGACTGAACATCATCAGAGCAAGCGAGTCGCCATTTCTGAGGGAGGGGAGACACTCTAACCAGACCATGTTCTCCTAGATGCCTCTGGGACCCAGACAAGCAGAGATATAACGTGGAGGGAATACAAATTCGGAAAACGGGCAGTTCCAAGTGTGTTTAGTTGTCTGGATGTTCCCCGGCAGCCTGACCGAGCTGAGAAGGAACAAAAAGGAAGCAGTAATGTCAGCTTGTCATCTTTGATGGTAAATCCACAAAAAGTCAAAGTCAAACACACTGGAGGAGCCAAAGCTTGACCTGGTTTAGCACCATGCCTAGTCGCTTACAGGATATAAAAACCGTGCGGGCAGGTCTTCCTGGTGCTGTGAATGAACCCAACAGACTGGGCTCTTTTTCTGGACCTGTCCTATCTGTGCTTGGTTCAGTTCTGGATTAAAGTCAGAAACTTTTGACCGTGATCTCTCTAGAAGACTGGGAACCTGCTGGAGGTCATGTAGCAGACGTTGATGTCGTCCGTGTGGGCGGCTCGGTGCAGTGACGGTTCGGAGGCGCTGCGGTTGATTTTGGGCAGCGAGTGCAGAAGCAGCTCGATCGAGGCCAGGATCTACAGAGCAGAACAAGAGGGGTTTCAATGGAACAATCTTCCATCTTTGCTGTCTAGCTTTTCAGAAGGTTGTTTTTTCACCGGATTGGTCATCCTGTTGGACCGGTGGAGCTTCAGTGTCACCCTGGAACATTACCATGAAACCTGAAAATGTGACCCGAGAGCTTTTACCTGAGGGAAGAGCGGCCTGTCATCTTTGGACTTTTTGATGCAGTCGGCCACGAGTCTTTTCATGGCTTTAGGGCAGCTCTTGTACAGCTTACTGAGGTCTGGAGCTAAATAGCCTCTTCCTACCATGAAGATGATCTACCAGACACAGCAGGAAAACACTGTTACTGCAGTGATGGGTGCTTTCTAAGACTCCTAAGGCCAGACTTTTTTTAATGCTTGTTTCACGGATCTGCCGACAATAATATTTAATACAAAAAAATGTATTTTTACATTTTTTGTTAATTTTTTTTTTCCCCTTATTCACTTTAATTTAATTGTAAGTTAAATAAATTATATTTCTAAATATTTTTTTTTATTTCTTCCTCCTTCCTTGTATTGATTCCACATAGTCCTCGAGAAATTGAAAAGTGCTGAAAAATAAAGATTTTTTTTCTTCTCCCTTCTCAGTAGATTCTTAGGTAGTGACATCCGTAACAAGCAATTTAAAAAGTTTGGCCTAAGCAGAGAGCCATGCCAAAGTACTAAGAATCATTACTGCAGGTATACACTCTTTAATGACTGCATTATGTCCTGAGGTAAAGGGTATTTTCACAAGAAAAATGTATGCAAACCAAATGTTGAAAACGAGTTAATTAGCGATTAAAAAGATACTAGATTGCTACTTTTGTTCAATGGAAGTCAAAAATGCATTGATGACAGTACATTCCCCTAGACGCAAGTTTTAGCATAGCAAACATTGAAAGATGCAAAAGCACGTGTGCGATACATTCGAACTGATTTTAAAAAGTGCAGTCTTAAAAACAAAGGTAGAATTTTAAGCAGCAGGTTAGGTCACATCTCTGGCTCTTAACAGAGCTGAGCAGAAGGTTGTTGTTGTTTACTCGTTCTCTATCATATTCAGGTTTTTAATCATGGAGCGTTCATGTTACCAACGTGTCCTACTCGGGCAGAATGCGGGAGATGAACATTAGAAGCAGGTACAGAGCAGAGATTTATTAAGAAACTGAAAAATCAGTAAGTGCAGGTTTTTGGTTTTGTTATCTACAAACCGTACAGAAACAAAGCGTAATTAATTTAAACCAAACAAAAAAAAATTGAATTTAAATAACTAAACTAACTAGTCAGAAACGAAACAGCTGCATGTCAGAACGTAAATAAAGATGAAGCATTGAGATGATGTGGTGGGTAATGTAGTCTGGTACAGTAAGTGTACAGTACAGAATTTTGTGGAATTATTTTATATCTAGAATGTCTGGAATCCAGATTAAAAACAGTGATGATCTTTATAAGAAGCAACGTTTGAACTTTCTCGGTCGTATCTAGGGAATTTACGGTACTGTACTGTGAATAAACGGTTACACCATCCCAGCTCTGTTACCGTACCTGGTCTCGGTTTGCTATCATGGAATACGGGAGCTCCCCTGTCAGCAGCTCATACAGCACAATGCCGTAGGAATAGACGTCCGACTGGAAACTGTAGGGGTTCGAGTCCTGCATGCGGATCACCTCTGGAGCCTGGAGCATACAACACACACCCCTTATAACCATTTTCATTTTCCTTGGTTTTAATCCTGCCTGTTCTGGTCATGGCTTTGGCCTGGAATGGACTGAGGATGTACATTTTTGACACCATGCCAAAGTCTAATCGATTCAGACTTTTCCGTGATTACATTACTCAGTAGCTTCTACAAACATGATCGTAACTTTCTGCAAAAGTGTCTCAATTAAACAGAACTGAGGCGATGTGGACAATGGTGATGAAGGACGGCTTGAGTGTTTGTACCTACCATCCACAGTATGGATCCTGAAGGCTGCTCCACCTGATGGGAGCCGCTCCACCTCGTCTTCACTGTCGCCAATCCAAAGTCTCCGATCTTCACAGTTAAGCCTTCATGAAGGAAGATGTCTGGAGACACGACTTAAGGCCTTAAACATAACTTTTTAACTGATGCACATGTCTGGTAATTATATGAAACGCTTTTCAAGTGCACTATATAGACAAAAGTATTGGAACACACCTCACGGTCACTGTTTTTGTTTGTTTATTTGGCTTCTTTAGCGTCGCTATCGGCATCAGTGGTCATCTCAGCAACACTCACAAGATTATATCCATACACAATTTAATCTCAAGAATAGACACACACACACATTCATTCATTCATTATCTTTTCCGCTTATTCCACTTGGGGTTGCGGGCCACACACATACAGTCAATGTCAATTTAGAGTAATTAGTCAACCTAACATGTCTTTGGACTGTGGGAGGAAACCGGTGTACCCAAAGCAAACCCACGCAGACACAAGGAGGACATGTAGACTCCACACAGAAAGGACCCAGGCCACTCCACCCTGGGATTGAACCTGGGACCTTCTTGCTGGGAGACAGCAGTTCTAAGACAGAAGATATAAAACCATGACTTGCACGGACTCACTGGAACATCCATTTTAGGATTAAACTCTAGCTTCTAAGAACATTATTGCTTAATTTTTTTAAAGGATACTGTTTGACTTCATGTCCCGATGGATGATATTCTTAGCGTGCAAATAGCTAGGAGGAGGAGTCAATGAACAAAAATCAGCTTGGAACATCACAATGCTTCCTCGAGTAATGAGTACATAAAAACACTTTATACCCAGCCACTGTGAACTCTAACCTTGTTTCTATAATTAGGTGCATTCACATGTTGATGGAGTGGAAACAAGACCAACCTTAATTAATTTGCAAACACAAACACCGTGTCAAACTCATTCTCCACCTCATTAACTCCAGATTTACCACACTTAAAGCTCGCAATGAACATTCAAACCCAACATCAGCAACTGGAAACAAAGCTGGAACTCACCAAGGCATGTCTCGCTTAAACTTGTAGGAGTTGAAACTTAATTCACGATTCAGTACAGAGTGATTAAGATTCACACAAGCTCTTTCTCAGTGCAGATCTGCGCTGCGTTTATCATATTTGTTTCTTTTTTTTCACATCCACAGTATTTGTATTCTTTTTTTTTGTAACACCTCTATTTATTGAAGTTTTGAAAATTATCACACAGTACAAATGAAACCCGAATATACAGTAAAACAACAAGAAGTATTCAATTGAATACAGCATAACTTTAGAAAAAGGGCTCTTGCGGGGGAAAAAAAAGGTACGAAATATCCCCCCTAGCAACCCAATATAGGCAAAAGCAGAAACTTGTAATCAAGCATCAGCATACAACAGTGAACCCTAAAAGGTTAATAACAGACATCTTGCCAGAACTGGAATCCGTACCCGAACTTCAACTTGATCCCAACCCACCCCACCACCCCCCCAAACGAAACCCCATGGGCGCAGACGTGTGGACACAAACAGACCTGAACAATCTGTATTTGTATTCTTAATACAAATAAATCTAAATGGGTTCTAAAGAGGTTAGTAATGACAGTCAACCGAAAGGAAAAAAGAAACTGTGTTTCGTTTCAATTTTTTACTTTCAGTCTGAGACTCACTAAATTCCCTGAACTTTTTGGAACATTTTATTATAAAATAAGATTTATTATAAATGATTTTGGATAACTAAGCATCTTAAGCTAAACATTAATGATCCAGTATAGATTATATTAAACTCATCAGTTCATGATAACTTATGATGGATTTATCTCAACGTTTCTCCATCATAAATCAATACAGCTCCAGCAATGTATATAGTAACTTATACAGGGGTATATACCCCTATACTATATATACACTATATACCAAGTCATGGATACAGAGGGACGTCAGATTACTGCTCGCGGTGCAAGAGCCTTCATAACAAGCTCACCTTTATCATCAAATTATCATTTTCAATCATTAAAAAAAACAAACTATTCCATGTCTGAAACATATTTCTCATAATAAAAAAAACTACATTTTATGTCGTCACGCTTTATCGATCATGCCATGATTTTTCCTAATGGTTTTTTTTTGTTTCTGGTGTGATATCGTTTCAGTATTTGGTTGTCTCAAAGTCATTATTTAATTTTGCCGTTTGGCATGTTTGTAAATCTCTGTGATTTTAAAATGCTAGAGCACGTCTGGTTACTGATAGAGGAAGCACCGTAACTCACTCCATGCCCTGAGCGGTCTGCCTGGCGACGTCGATCAGCTGGAATAGCTGCAGTTTGGTCTCCTGGACGTGCAGGTGCCTGTAGAGGCTGCTTCCTTCACACCACTGTGTCACAATGGCCAGGTTATCTTTGGTCATGTAGCCCATAAATAAGACGATGTTGACGTGTCGGGTCTTCCTGTAGCACAAACAAACAAACCCGTGGTGATGGGGTGGTTTTGGTACAAAATATCAGATTTACAACAAATCACAGTGATAGTTAAGCTATGCAAAGTCTAATCTGTTTCAATGGCACGTACCGGAGTACGAGGAAAGTTAAATATGCCACTAGGTCAGATATATTTAAAAGTATAAATTATGTTTTGTTGTAATTGTATATTGTTTAAATATATTGCCATATATATATATATATATATATATAGTTATCGCAAAAGTACCCTATCATGATATTATTTTAGGGCCATATCGCCAGCCCCTAATACTTACCCATTAT
>JAUZSV010047540.1:0-15130 GCA_034780495.1 Parotocinclus cesarpintoi
GTGTGTGTGTGTGTGTGTGTGTGTGTGTGTGTGTGTGTGTGTGTGTGTGTGTGTGTGTGTGTGTGTGTGTACACACTAAAATCCTATTTTAAATATTATACAAATATAACTACGTAATATATAGGCTAAAAGTACTGTTAATTATTGTTATATTTTAGACTTTAAACTAAGGTAATGTAACTTGATGTAAATGAGTAAATGACAGCGATGATTCTGTTTCCCTTCTTCTCTCAAACTTAATCAAAATCCCCACAAAAAGTCACTATAATATAAACAACAAATTCCGTTCTGTAAATATTAAATGTGGAGAGAAATATTAAAAGTAACATTTAATGAAATCTGCCCTCAAACAAAAATAAAATGAAAAATATAATAACAAACTAAGCTCTGAGCTAAAAGGTTAAAAGGCAATATTACAATCTGGACAGCAGTCTTATCAAAATAAAATGGTTTAATTGAATGGTTCCTGAATGAGAGGAGCAGGAACTTGTTTTTCCATGTTAGCCAATCAGAGTGCAGATTTTATTTAGGCCTGTAGAGAAACTATTGATTCATTATGTTTGAATGCGAACACAATAGCAAATGAATAAAGATAAGTTTATAATTAATAACCTCAGCCAGATGCATCAGACTCAGCTGGTCACGACAACAATTTCCCAGTCCACCCCAAAACCCTGCTTGTTTATGATCTCAAGACCTAGTATAGTAGTGATGCACAGGTGTGTAATGACATACAGGACAGGTCTCGTAACTAACTGTAGATATGCGTTTTAAGAGTAAAGAGAGGAAAATACAATTTTGCAATGAGCAAGTGTGCACCAGTGTAAGGTGACTAATTCAGATGTAGTTTCTAAATGTTAGTTTGCCCCTACCTGCAACTTTCACTGCTTATCACTGAGAAGCTCCACTGTGCGTTTATGCAGGGATTCATTCTGATCTGTTAGTGAATATGGGCGACACACACCAAGCAGAGCACGAGAGTCTTCTGCGCTGCTGTATAACATCATCACTAGTATGAATGAAAGGTTTTTGGATGTATCTACCTTCTGCTGTCCATGCTGTTATCAGAATATGACTGGTCCTCAAAGGATCACCCCACCAGAAGATAAAACAGGATGAAGATGTAGTGATGGAATTGATGAGTTCAAATGATTTTTACATTTTAATACACAGACCTATTGGAGGAAAAACACTTGGTGTTTAGAGAAGCTTCAAGATGTGTCCAGCTGGTGTCATATTTTTGGTAAAAGTGCAGAATCGAATGGTTCCTTACTTATTAATGATTTGTTAACATTTGATCAAATTCCATATTTTGATTCCCCGTATAAGTTGTTTCCTTTTTCTAAGTAGTTGTAAACATATTTGGTGTGTGCTATGGATAATGAGCCAGATTTAAGCAATATTTGGTGTAAACTACGCAGTATTTTTGATATATGAATCAAAAGTTTTGTAATTGCACTTGTCTGCCATGGCGCCTCCAAACGGGGATGGTGCAAATGAGCTCATCATACCATAATCCCTTAATTTACTTACATCAACATGAATTTTGATGGCACTTTTTTATAGCTCTGGGAGGAAATAATTAAGGAACTGTGCTTCCCTTGCCATGTACCATGTGGGCTGGGCTGTTAATATCTCATTAATAGACCTAATGATGTTTCGACAAAGTCCATGAATACATTAGGTTGTGAATGCGCAGAGCTTTAGCCTCTCAGGCTCCATTCAAGGGTATTTCAGCATCTGTTCTTCCCAGCGCAATTAATCATTTTGATGTATGGTTTAAAATCGACTGCTTCCAGGAGACCTTTTTTTGACAGGAATAACAAAGCAATTTGCCAGGAGCCATCTCTCGGACGCGTTATTAGTAGCACCTTCATCTTAAAACTCATTTTTTCCTTCCGTTTCTCTAAATTAGATACCTGTTTTAAAGGGGCAGTGCTTCCCCCCCTTTTCTCACGAGTACCTCTTGATTTCTCGGGGAAATCTCATTATTCGTGACAAGATCCCAGGATCTTCAGAACAAATCCCCATGCTAAAAGTTTTTGACCTGCCAATTCCGTCAATCCAAGGCCTCTCCTCTCATCCTGCGACCTTTGCTGTCTTTTCTTCAGCTTTCCTTCACTGTCTTTTCTTCCCCTTTCTCCGTCTGTCTCCTTTGCTCACTCTGGCCTGGATCCCCCAGCACAAGGGACCCTATTGTATCGTCCTAATCCAGAAGCAACACAACTTAAGCGACATGGCGGGATAAAAGCCCCATCAAGCCCACAACTTTATGGGGGCAAATCTCTACCTAATCCCTCGCTTTATCTAAACAAAAGTGCCTCTGCCTTAATCCGCCTTTGCCTGGAAGAGAAAAAGAAAGAAAATGGCAAGAAGGGCTAAGAGGGAGAAAAAATCTCACACACTTGGCTTGAGCTGTGAGGTGAGAAGCAAAAGAATTTGGGTTCCACTGGAGATCGAAATGCTCTTGACGGGACTGAAAACATCCCTTGTGATTTGCAGTTCTTAAGAGTTTGAGCCAAGCGAGGGTAATTAATAAATCCTGTTCAAGTCCTGTAACTGATCATCTTCTCCTGAAGACTTTGTATACTTTGTCACATTTAAGTTTTTAAACCGAGATGCTTTTACCCTTTACCAAATATTTCAGCAGTGACAAGTGACAGTTTTTAATGTTATGCACACAATATTGTTTTTCTACAATGCAGAAACCCAGTCACTGTTTCTGCCTTGTGCTAAAAAAAAAGCTGTCCCCATCAATTTTTATTTAATATTCAATATCCCATAAAACTAAAATCTGAATTTTATTGAACAGAACAGAAACAGAAAAAGGAAGGACTAAAATTTTGCATGGGACTAATTATTTAGACCATTTGCTGTGACACTTAAAATTTAGCACTGAGTTTTACCCATTTCTCTTGATCAACTTTAAGATGTTTCTACATCATGATTGGATCCAACTAAAATCCGTTGAATGAACATGATTTTTAGAGACAACCCTTTCTATTCGATCTCACCGCTACCAGTGAAGACCAGAACAAAAAACAAGCCATGAGGAGGAAAGAACTTGCTGTAGAACTCAAACTTAGGATTGTGTGGAGCCACAGATCTGGAGAAAGCTGCAGAAAATTATCCTGCACTGAAAGTTTACAAGAGCACAGAGCCCTCCTAAATAATCAGACAGGTAAAGGGAATTGGTGATGAACCCGAGCTCACTCTGAGCACCAAAGCTCCTGTGTGTAGATAGAAGAACCTTCCAGAAGATAAACCATCACAGCGGCACCAAAACCCATCTGGGCCTCATGGTAGACTGGCCAGACAAATATTCTATGAGGGGAACATGGAGCATCTTCTTAAATACAAATAAAACTCATGATAAACTTCATATGTTTGTAGCATTTTTAAATGATTTGTCAATTTGGTGGAAAAAACAGGACCCTCAACAGCAAACAAAAAAAGGAATGTGAGGAAAAAATAAAACCTTGGGGACGAAGGCACCAAATAAGGCAAGGTTATTTCTCAATAAGAATCACTGTTTCTTATTTCACTAGCACATCTCTGTGACTTGGGTGGCACAGCAGTCTAAAATGCCAGCCGTCTACTACAGGGACCAGGGTTTGAGTTTTGTACATCCCTTATGGTAGTGCGGGACATCACTTCCAGACCCGTATGGCTGTATCTGAGGGGAGTAGACCAGTCAGCAGATCATCCTTTGGTGCTAGAACAGCGACCCCTAAAAAGCCTTGCAATGGACTGGCATTCTATCCAGGACACATTAACCTCTGTGCCATATGTTCTCAGAGGAAAAGCACCAGAACCCACATAAAGTTAGTTACACTGTGAGCTCCTTTCCAATACAGTTGTACTAAAATGCTGTCACTTGCTGAGTTTTGTAGCCTAACATTGGGAAAACACAGTGGGAAAACACAAGAGATGTGCAGAGTTGTTGTGAGTTGAATGGCGTGTGTAAGCCTTGGCTGGGTGTTGATTAGGTGGTTCCATTAGCCCTTATTGGGTAATTAACTGTGTAAGGAGGCTCTTTACTCCTTTAAGTGGCTGGCTGCCTATCGACGGGCAGCTGTATTAAACAGGAAGCATGGTTGCCTTATTGGCAATTGATTTCTGATTTCTGCCCAGAGGGAGTTTTACCAAGTCGCACATTTAGAGGTGAAGGATGAGGACAATGCTGGAAGGGAATCTCCTTAAGTAGGGGGTCAAACATCTTTCTCTTGTATAGAGCAATGTTTTTACTATGTATTGATTCTAACACCTGCTATGATTGACACACTTTCTACACTCATTGTCTGTTTTCTCTGTTCCATATGCCATACCGTAGCTGTTTCTTTACATCATTTATTCGTCTCCTTTACACTGCTCTATAATGGTCAGGACCCTACAGGACCAGCACATATTATTATTATCACTATTAGGTGATACTATTACTACTAGTGATGGATCATTCTCAGTACTGCACTGACACTGATGTGGTGGTGTGTTATTGTGTGTTGTGCAGGTACAAGTGGATCAGACACGACAGTGCTGCTGGAGTTTTAGGCCATGTGCTCAATTCAATATATAAATAAACATATCACTCCAGCTTCTCAAGGGACACATAAGCTCATCTGTTGTTGCACAGTTTGTGTTAGTAGTGTTTCATCAGTGCTGGTGTTTGGTGAACTATTTGCAATCCAGCAGTGACAATGGGCTGATTCAAAACCCCGGCAGCACAGCAGTATCAGTAAACATCAATTCACTTTTTGAGAGAACTGGTAAATGATTTGAAGATGCAAAGAGAACAGTCTCATCATGTGGAGCAAACCTGAACAAACAGCACCAGCAAAAAACAGACCCATGAAACCACAGCATGCTCACTTTACAGTTTATTCCTAAATAAAACAAAAGCTCACAAAACAAGCACAGAATGTAATTTAATTTAGCTATCTGTTTCACTCTCAACAAAAACAAGCACAATTTATGCAGATATTACATCTAGTCCTTCTATGCTTAAGCCCTTGGGGGCCAAGGGACATATTTGTCCCATTCTTTTAAATGGATGCCAAATGGGTTAAGGTGAATTGTTAAATCCTTTCAGGACCGTAGATTGTTTCAATTGCGTCCATTTAAAATTATGCGACAACATGTCCCTCGGCTCTCAAAGTTTTAAAGTCCAGTGGCTGAAGATGCAGCGGCTGGTGCACCATTTCTTTGCTAAATCTCCATATCTTCTTGCCATCTTTTCTCCCAATCTGGCAAATAACTATTTTTTGCCTGACACCCAACACCCCACACAGTGATTGAGGAGGGCCAATGAGGGCCATGTGCCAATGAGGGTCATTGCACAGAAATAACCACTTGTCTGTATAATTTTTGCCAAAGTTGAGCGCTGGCACGTGAGACCTGAGCCCTGGTAATTCCACCCAAATATAAATGAGTACAGGAGTTGATCTATACTGACGCGCTGCTCCCTATGTAGATATATGCAGCTTGGAATAAAAGCTTTTCCACCTTTTGTTCCGTGCACTACATATCAAATATAAAGGCATTACTTTTTAACCACAGAGCTTGTGTGTTTAATTTTGTTTGGCAAAAAAGTTTTATAAAACCAGTCATATTCTACACTGAATTGGTGTGTGCTCCATTCTGGCAAGGTCAGAAACGAGGAGACGTTCATAACTCTTATGAACGAGGAGAAAGCTGCACCTTTTAGCTCTTCTGGATGAAAACACGTAATATATTTTCATTTCATTATTAGAATGAATAATCTCAGTCCTAGTTTTTATTTGTACTGTTACAGCATGCAGTCTGTCATCTCCAATTCCTAACGTCATGCACCTTGCTTTTGTTAAGGCACACAACTTTACAAACTAAGCACTGGGTCTTAAAAAATGTTGCCTGTACCATCACAGATCCTCCTCCATATATAACATTTTGGGCTAAAAGGCATCCTTTGGCTTCGATCAACATAAGATAAAACGAGATCGAGATATGAGATATGAGTCTGAAGGAGCAGTGATCAAATACACTGCTCACAAAATTTTTATGTAATAATAAATAATAAATCATTTTTGTTAGCAGTGTATTTGACCGCTGCTCCACCTGACTCGGCTCATATCTCGATTTCGTTGGTCCTACGTTGGTTGACCCATAATTTTATATATGGAGGAGTATATTTGATGGTACAGGCAACATATTTGGATATCCTTGGCTTGACAGTGTCAACTAGTAGGACACAATTTCACGGGAGCTCATTCTCCTGAAAACCTCCCAGTGTTCCCATATTCCAGAATGATACGTGGTGCTAAAATGATTCATGTGCGGTTAGATGAATCACCAGGTTGAAACATCGTTAAACCTTTATGGGAAGTTTTGACCGCAGTCTGCAAAGTTGATCTCCACCTGCTTCATCCCTCTAAGACGTGGAATGATTTACTCCTTGAAGAAGCTCCAACATCCCAGCAGTAACCCTTCAGGACTTGTATGACAGAATTCCTCAAAGGATTGAAGCTGTTTTGGAGGTGTGGCCTAAATCCTTATTAGCTGCTTCATGTTAATGTGGTCTAAAACGATGTACAATACGAGCTTTATATAGAATACAACAAAGGGTTTCAACCTTCAAGGAAAAAAAATGCTTTTCGTCATCTGTAACTGCAAATTGCATGGCTACACCTCTCTTTACCATCCCAAATCTCACTCTGTCAACTGTCAGCATTGTACTATTGATTTTTCCGACACCGCACTCGCTCAAAAGTGCTTCTGCGCTGTGTTTTTCTTAGACTTGCCCTGTCTGATTCATTCATCAGCTTTCCTTTCAGAAAGAAAATAAGAGCGGGAGCGGCGTTAGCATTCACTCACCGTGCCTGAGCGCCACTGCGAGTAAGCCATTAAATATGATCCTATAAAAAATGAGTATTATCATACTGGGATTTTGCCCTGCCATTTTAAAAGTGGCTCAGGTAGAGACGCACAATAGGCCTCTGTTTGTGAAGCTCACCTTAAGAAGCCCTAGATTAGCCTTTTCAGCTCCCATTCACTCCCACACCTTAATGCGGCTAATGCTCCTTAATAGCGCAAACAAAAGAACAATTGACTCATTAGAGAGTCGACTAAGCCAATCCTCTCAATCCTTTAGAAATGCTGAGGTGGCTCCAGCATTAACGGCACTTAAAGAGCCCAGATTTGGAGTCTTTTCATTCTGCCGCCATTGCTGAACCACCTCCACAGGATTAACCTGGCCTCGCTGGAAAATGTTGTTGCAGTGTGACTGTCTGATGCTCTGCCTCCTACAAAGCATACAAACACGCTTCCTCTGACAGAATTACGGGCATGAACATAAGGGATCGGGTTATTGTTGAGCCGTAATCTGGTTTAAACTCCTTGTTTTACAAATGACTGCTTTCAGGAAGCTTTTCTGGATGTTTTTGGCACGGTCTCAGCTCTTGCGTTACTTCTGCACCGATTCACTGTCTAATAGTGAATGTAACTCCGTGTTTGAGTCACGACTGTCAGCAGGATACACTCTTCAAAGAGGAACTTTTTGAGGGCTTTAAATAGTCCTCGAATACCATCCATTTTGGGAGCCTGTGACAGCTGGAACGCTCATGTTCACTTTAAGACAAATCCAATTAGGTCAGAGGTTCCAGATTTCCTGCTCTAATGCTCCAGCTAAACCTGATCTCTGAATGGTGTTAAACGTGTTAAAGCAGGAAACTTAACGTGTTCACAGGCCTGTATTTAGGCTTCAGCACAATGTTTGAGTTCCAGCATTGCATATTATAGGCCGAGTCAAAAGTCACAGGACATGTTTGTTTCTTTTGTTTTTGTTTCCCAAAGACTCCCAAAACCATTGTTGAGGTTTGTTGGTCGGTGGCAGTTCTTTAGATGATCACTACATTTCTTTTCGTCCACAGTCCTGGTTTCTCTGATTTTGGTTGTGAGGGATGTAACGGTGCTGTCTGAAATTGCTGATCTTTCTGGGTGTTGGTTGTTGAAGTCTGTTGCTATGATACGGCCGCGGCTTCCCCGGACATCAGAATCATCAATTCCATCTTCAGTTACCTGTGACCAACAACAAAGTTTTGAACTTTGTGTGTTAACTTTTGAACCACAAGAGATATTACAAATCTGATTGCACCAATCGATTTCTAATACAATTCTGATCTTCTTTGATCTGTTACATGAACACCATTGGAAAATGTCCCCATGGGAAAAACATGCCCTTGATTCAATATGGCAGCTTTCAAGATGAGAGCCATGTTCCAGACATGGCCTTAAAGATGCCCCCCTCACCCATTACGTGCTGAAGTATTCAAATATGCAATTTTATCTTTTGTTACTGAAATAAAATGGTGTCCTGTTACTCTTGACTTAACCTGTACTACCAAATGTTCATGTCCCAGTAACTGGTTAGACGTTTAAACTGTTTCTTTGGTCTAGGATTAGGATTCAGGTGTTGTTTTGTCCCATTCTTACTGCAAAAGTATGGGGACGTCCCTGTCACGTTTTTCGTTTAAGTCATGACAGTCGAGGAACAGAATTTCCAAATAACCGTTTATTATACAGACAATAAATACAGATATGTTGACTCGCTTTAATTGATTGAAAAGGGTTTTTTTACATTCAGCAAATAAAATGGGTGTGTTTTATACGGCAAGCTGTTACTGAGATACACTTTTCCAGCAACAGCAGAAAATCAAAGTTTTATAATAAAACGTGTTATTGTTTCAGTTTCTTGATTAATGATTTTAAAGTAGATGATATGAAGCTCTTAATGTGAATCTTGTATGAGTGAGAAATTTTTAAGTTGGAGTTGTAGATCATAAGCAGCTTGGTGGGGTTTTAAGACCTGGACTTAACAGATTCATGATTGAAGTTCTGATCAGCTGTGGATGGTGTTTAATGAAAGAAAATCAGAAAGAACAGAGCTGGTAGAAGAGACGAAGATGCTGATGCTGTATAACTCTCCTGTAACATTTCTGACTGATCCCTAAAATAAAAAGCAGCTAGAAGCTCAATCACTTAATTTTTGTTGATGGGACTAAAACTGACTAAAATCTTTAATGTCGTTGCTCTTCAGTCGAGCTGTGAATCCATTAAGAGCCCAGGACGTTTGATTTATTCTACTCACTTCGTTTATCTCAACGTAAATCCAAATTCATATCAGGCTGCTCATTAATAGTTTAATTTTACAAATTTATTGGTCAGGCTTTCAAAGCCAGTAGATTTTATAAACTCATAATGTAAAATAAATTCAGGCTTATATTTGTATAAGTCAATCAGATTGTGGATTCTGAACTAACTGTGGTATAATAAATCTTTATTTGTACAATTTATTAAAGCTGATATTACACATATCTCCTCCTTGTTAAAAGCGTCACTCACCACTTTATAAAGAACGTTCCCAGCATGGTTCTCTAACGGCCTTTTCAATTATCTTCATCTGTGTCTGTTAATAACTATTAAACTGTTATAACCATCTTTTCCTTTGAGACCTTTGTCTCCAGTCCAGAACTATTTAGCACTAATCAAGGCATCCTGAGAGCCTGTCAGAGGGAATCAAGAAACCGAAGAGCTTTATCTTTCTCCAATTAAAGATAATTAGCAGTGCTGGGGAAAAATGGGAAGATGTTAAGCAAACAGAGTCATTAAATCAGAGAGGGTAAATAACTTGATCAGGGATAATCAATGGATAGAATGGCTGAATTAAGGCACTTATTTTAGGACTTAATTGTTTCTCAGACTTCATCTGCTCTGCCCATGCACGTCTGATCAGGCCTTTGACATGGAAATGAGCTTCCTGGTTACAGTAGGCGAATTTGCTTGCAGTTGATAGATGGGTTCTGGATCGTGGTATGCATGGTGCTAACAGATGCTGCCTGACGTGAGTTGGAGTTGTAACAGAGCAGCGGTGATCAGTCATTGGGAGTGTGCTTTCGTCGGCTCTCTAGAAACAGCAATAAAGCTCAAACTGATTATAGTATTAAATAATTAATAATATAGATATGCAACAAAAAGACAAAAGTAAAGTAAAACAAGTGTACGTAATAGTATGTAACATCTTAAATCTGAAACATTTGCAATTCACTCATTGACAAAAAAATGTCAGATAAAAGTGCCCTATACAATGTCTCTCAGGGGCTGCTTTTGGGTAGTGTACCTCTTGGTGAGAGATCGTTGACTGCTAGACATGCCCCTACAGCAAACTTGAAGATATTTTGCCCAGTCTCAGACTTGGAGAGAAGCAGGATAGTCATTTTAACTAATTTCCAAAAAGACAATTGTTTGATCTATAGACAAACAAAATAAGCTCTCCCAGTTTCGTTTGGCACCTTCACTACACACCCCTGTCTCTACCCGGATCACTTTCTGAAGCTTAACAGAAGGAAATTGGTTATCTCTGCACCCATTAACAGCCAGCAACCATTACATTTGTTCGCAGTGGAGTCATGTTTGAAAAACCTGGACTGCTGTTCAGGTTTTGTTTGGGTTCAGATGATGGTCAGGTTCAAGCATGGAGGCCTTATAGTGAGCGCTTCAATCCTGCGTTTGCTGTGAAGCAACACACTGCCTTAACTGCTGGTCTGATGATCTGGGGAGCCATCACATACTACAGTCAGTCATTTCTAGTAGTTATAGGAGGGACACTAGTAGATCACTGATATTTATCAGTGAGTGTAAATTAAGTTTATTATGTACAAAAACCTGCAATTTTTTTTTAAAAGAGGAGCAGAGACTTGTGTGACACCGTAATTACCAATACGTGTGTGAAACTGCTTTGTGGTTCTGAATTCTGTATTGATAACCACCAAACGAGCATGATTCGGTATATTTCTTCCACTTTATGTTCTTGCTTGTCGAGGTGCACCTCTAAATCATCTAACGCCATGTTCAGGGGAAGTCTCCAACAGAAATCGACTATCAGCAGGGATTAGAAGTCATATTTCCTAGAGCTTTACAATCTTTCTCATTTGTTTGCGCCACAGCAACTGGGAACAGCTGTAGATCTTTATAGGGACTTTTTTTGCTCCTCGTATGACCTTTTCTTAGCACACAGGAACCCTGAGTGATGGGTGAGTGTACTGACTGGTCCAGATGTAATCAAGCACTATGTTGAGGGCAACCGCTGTTTTAAAATACTGTACACTCATATAAAAAAAGAGTTTCACACTTAAAATTGAACAGAAAATACAGACAGTGAAAGGGACAGATAGTGAAGTCTAGACTTTACTGAGACTTTATGCAATAAAGGAGGTACAAGTTTCTTGAGTGACTGAAGTCAAATTCAGGAGGCTTGCATCACTTCAGTGCTCCTACTAAAAAAGCAAACTAACAAGACTCCGCTATGAACGTGGTTCTCGGGGAAGCTTCGTAGGAGGGTACTTACTCACAAGTTAGTCCCAAGAACTGTTTGGTGCTAAAGGCTGTCTCTCTCTTTTGAAACATGGAAAACAAAAAAAATCTGTCTGTCTCTGCCTCCCTTCCTCCTCCTCTTTTCTTTTCATCTACTCATTTCATGTTGGTGTAAGAACTCTCGCTGAGCTTAACTATCCGTGTAAAGAGGTGGGCTGGACCCTCTCAGTGGGATACGAGTCTCAATTCTGTCCCTGCTCTCTGCTTTATTTATTTATTTTAGTTTACTTCATGCCTTTATTTTTGCCTCCATATCACACCGCAAAGGGTCATGCAGACTTTGTTACTGCTGATTCAAGAGCTAATATCAGGAGCTTCATAAAAATGGATTAACGGAACACCAGGAAGAACAGAATAGAAATAAATACTATTATTAGTATTGTATTAGTAAAATGTACATTTGCTAATTCATCTTTAATTCTGTTATTGATATTTATTCGTACATAATTCAGTAACTGAGATGCATTTTCATGTATGCATTTTCATTATTCATTCATTCGTTTTTCACCCGCTTAATCCCTAGACAGAGCACCAATCCATCATAGGGCACTTACTCAATAGGGCCACTTTAGAAGCACCAATTAACCTGCATTAAATACAAAACAACAATTTTGTTGTTTTTTTTTTTATTTGGTTATTAATACACATTTGTATATAATTCAGAAACTGCGATTGAGTTATTTTTAGGTTGATATTACTATTAATGTTATACTACTTTGCTAATTTATTTGTGATTGTTATTTATATATCTTAATTCATTAATGAGACAATGTTGCATTTTTATTATTTATTTCGGTTTAGGTTTGTATTATTATTATACATTTACTTTTTTGATCAGTTATTTTTAATTCTTAATTTAGTTCTTGATAAATATTGCATTTTATTTTTTTTATTTAGTTTTAGATTTGTATTACATTGTATGTAATATACATGCATTTGTTTGTTAATGTATTTTTAATTATTTATTTTTATGTAGTTATTAATAAATATTGCATTTTATTTTTATTTTTTTTGTTTGTTCTGTATTTATTGTTATTATTATTATTATTATTATTATTATTATTATTATAATTATTATTAGACATATAAATGTACTTATTTGCTAATTTATTTTTAATTCAGATAATAGTAAATACTTCAGTAATTTAGGTAATATTGCATTTGAGTTATTTTTGGTTTATTTATTTTGTGTTTATTTCATATATTAATACTTATACATTTTGTCATTGCATAATATTTAACTTGAATTCATGTTTGTGTAATTTAAGTTTGTGTTATTTAATTATAGTTACATTACAGTTACAAGTACTTATTATAATGAAGTAGCCATTCGAATTTATTTTCTTTTTTCATTAATAACTGTAAATCTTTATTTTATCTGTCCACCTGCAGTCTTCTGTAAAAGTTATGGCACCTACCTAGAGCAGAATTGAATTGACTTATTGTTCCTCTCTCACTCTTGTTTGCTCTTTTGTTGGATGATGTGCATGAGAGTATTGTCTCAGCTGGGGGGAGGCGGAGGAGCAGGGGGACAGCCAGAATGAATGTATGTTTGTTTACCCATTTATCCTTTACATGATCAATTGATCTGTGTGTAAATTCACTACCACCATGGGCTCATTAAATTTACTTTTAAATGGCATGTGAATTTCTGAGCCTCACACCCTCGCTTGCATTCTCACATTCTCCCTCTCCAGTCCCATTCTTATTTCTCCTCCCCAGATAGGTTACAGCTTTCTTTTTCTAATGGCATAAATATTGTCATGCAAATAAGCGTGTGTGTGTGTTACATCACTGTTGTGTAACCCCAGGTCCCTGAGGAGGCGAGCGCTGAGCAGGCCTTCTCAACTCATTTGAGAACATCAGTGGTGATAATTACCCGTATCATGAAGACGTCAGTCATTTAAATGGCACTTAATTTGCTTTCATTGCTCTTTTCCTCCCACACACACGCACACGCACACACGCACGCACGCACGCACACACACACACACACACATGCACGCCAGTAGTCCATTGAGAGGGAAAATAAGCTGATACAGAGAAAAGCCTGGTTATTAAACAGCACATTGGAGAGTACTCTGAATGATTACTGATAAGAAACTGAACACCAAAAGCACAATCCAGTTACCAAATATGAGTTAATTTTCTTGCACAAGTTATTATATTATTATACACAGTATTAATAGTGTTTAAAAATAAAGCATATCCTGCTCAGGGTCGCTTGAGCTGCTAGTATCAGAGAGTTATTACAGAAAAAGATCAATTAAATAATCAGTATCGTCCAATATCTGCTCTCACAAGGCAGAGGCCCAATATACATTAGAACTTGAGGTTCACAAACAATAAACACAAACAGATGCTAAGAGAACATTCAGTGGCTGCTTCTATTCTTTAAGATGTAAACTTTGTTTCCATCGTTAAAATAAGCTGCTTTTAAAAACTAAAAGTTGCTGTTACCATGTGCACTGCTCTAACATTGTTTAGTTTTTTTGGATGTGTAAGTATTTGTGTTTTTTTCCAGAAACATAAAAATGCTGTTATCTGGTTGTTCTTAAGTGCAATTAAATCTTTTATTTATTTTCCATCTAATAAAAAACAGTTCATCGGGGGCTGTGGAACCTTTTGGACTATAAACCAAAAGGGCTTGGGTTCAAATCCCACCTCTGCCAAGCTTCCACTGTTGGGTCAGTTCCTTAAGCAAGGTCCTTAATCCACAATTGTTTGGATTGTAAAACTGTATCAATTATAAATACATATGAATAAAAGCTTCTGCTAAATGACATTTGTAACATTATAGCTTAAATAAATGTTCAGTAAATTGTCTCTAATGATCCTCGTTATTAGTATTACTACTTCTAAGAATATAATAATACTTATTAGTAATACTACTACTACTACTCATTATTAGTATTACTACTTCTAAGAATATTGCTCATGTATTACTACTACTGCTGCTAAGATTAATACTTATTAGTAATACTACTACTAATACTAATACTCATTATTATTATTACCACTTCGAATACCACTTAGAATATTCCTTTTGTATTACTACTACTGCTAAGAATAGTAATTATTAGCAATAATACTACTACTACTACTACTCATTGTTAGTATTACTACTTTAAGAATATTGCTCATGTATTACTACTACTGCTAAGAATAATACTTATTAGTAATACTAATACTAATACTCATTATTAGTAGTACTACTTCGAAGAATATTCCTTTTGTAATACTACTACTGCTAAGAATAATACTTATTAGTAATACTACTAATAATACTAATACTCTTTATTAGTATTACTACTTCTAAGAATATTCCTTTTGTATTACTATTGCTAAGAATAGTAATTATTAGCAATAATACTACTACTACTTCTTCTACTCATTAGTATTACCACTTCTAAGAATATTGCTCATGTATTACTACTACTGCTAAGAATAATACTTATTAGTACTACTACTACTACTACTACTACTACTACTACTACTCATTATTAGTATTACTACTTCTAAGAATATTCCTCATGTATTACTACTACTAAAAATAATACTCGTTATTAGTATTACCACTTTTAAGAATATTGCTCATGTATTACTACTACTGCTGAGAATAATACTTATTAGTACTACTAATACTACTGCTACTACTACTACTACTACTACTACTCATTATTAGTATTACTACTTCTAAGAATATTCCTCATGTATTACTACTACT